>VYXF01009272.1:59280-90060 GCA_013397295.1 Polioptila caerulea | reverse complement strand
TCTATATATTATTATATATTATATATATTATAATGGTACACTGTTATGTTATTCTATCTAATTTAACTATTATAATATATTATATATATTATAATTTTTTTTTCCCCTCTGACAATATCCATTGAACTATTTTATATATAAATCCATGGATATTTGTCACTTCAGTTTTGCTATTTCTGAACACAGATGGGATGGCAAACGTGCCCAAGCCATTCTCAGTGCAGTTGTGGGCACTTGCCTTGCAGGGACACCAAAATGAGCGCCAGTCCCTCAGTTTATTTGGGTGGCTGTTTCTCTCCTGGATGCTCCCATCCTCCCCTGACCCATCTGTGTAGCTGTGGAGTGACCCCATTCATCAGAGGAGAAAAGCCAGGAATATAATCCTAAATTATAATGGCCTGTAAATAATGATAAGCCTTGAATAAATGATAATAACCTGAATAAATGCCCATAAAACATGGACAGTGCTTCACCCTTTGTGTATCACACTTACTGGAAAAGCCCTGTGGGGCTGCTTTAGGATTAATTTCTGTAGGAATTACAGCTTTTTTCTACCTTATGTGTATGGAGTAGTGCTAATCCTTTAGCAGCCTTGGTGCCCTGAGTGTGGTTAGACTGAGGCAAGGTGAGACTTTTAAGTCTTATCTGGGTATTTGTTGTTGCCTTTCAGTCAAATTAGGTGTGTTTGAATCCTTTAGACTGGCAACACAATTTTCAAACCAAAATCTGTGCCTCTCTTCCTGCTCAGTAATGCAGAATTCATTGATCAGGGCTCTCTCAGGTTTCCCTGTCTGTTGTGGACCTGAAGCCAACATGAACTTTTGTGGCAAGCCAGGGAGGTTTCTCTGGCAGCTTGAAAACAGATATTTTTAAACTGCATTAAAGGCTTGGCATGTCTGTGGATGTCTTATGGGAAATGGATTAGTGAGTAAAGTTCAGGTGTGCTGGCCAGCAGTGCATGAAAATTTAATTCATTGCTCAGTAGAATTGCAGTTTTACAGGTTTATCACCATCCCCTGGGTGTGAAAACTGACTGAGAAGAAGCTTAGATCTGATTACAAAACACTAAGTTGGTTTTTTTCATCAAATCAAATTCATTTCCCTGACATGTTTGCAACAATACACACAAGTTAGTCTTCCTTATCCCATCTGATTTTTCTGTGAGCTAACTTTGCACAGTTCAACACAACAAATGGAGCATTGTTCTGGGTGGTTTTCCCATCTTCAGTGTGTTTTTGTTGTGGGATTTTGCTCCTTCCAGCTCAGAAATGAGCCTTGTCTTTGAGGATTCACATGGTCACACATTGCTCAGATTTATGGCCCTGCTTATTGCTTTATCACCCAGCACAATTCTTTGTGCACTTCCAGTGCTTCCCACCCAGAAATCCTCAAAGGATCTCAGAAGGAGCTTTTTAAACTTTCCTTTGCCCCTGGGGAATTAATTGAGGGATGTGGTGAGCTTGGCCTGGAGGAGTGAAGCTGCTGTTCAGCTCAGGGCTCTCAGCAGCCATGGAATTCCAGCCTGGTTTGGGTTGGAAGGGATCTGAAAAACTATCCAGAGCCACCCCTGCCATGGGCAGGGACAGGAATAGAATCATGGAATGGTTTGGGTTGGAAAGGATCTTAAAGCTCATCATGGGCAGGGACATCTTCCACTGTCCCAGGCTGCTCCAACCCCATCCAACCTGGCCTTGGACACTTCCAGGGATCCAGGGAGAGCCACAGCTGCTCTGGAAAACCTTAGGGTCTCTCCATTCTCACAGAGAATTCCCAGTTCCCAATATCCCACCCATCTTTGCCCTCTGGCAGTGGAAGCCATTCCCTGTGTCCTGTCCCTCCATCCCCTGTCCCCAGTCCCTCTCCAGCTCTCCTGGAGCCCCTTCAGGGGCTCTGAGCTCTCCCTGGGGAGCTCCAGCTGACAACGCACAGAAAACAACACCCAGAAATCTCAAGTCACTTTTCCACCACTAAAACAGCCTTTCTTCAGTTCACTTAGGGAGGGAAGCATCTCTGCTTTGCTGTGGAAAATTCCCCCACAAGAAAACAGTTCTCTCATGGTTTCGATCTTCACGAACAACAGCCCGGAAAAAATCTGCATTCCTGAAGCTCCTCCCAATGTTCACAGTCCCTTTTCCAGCTGTGCCTCTGGGCCATTTCGATCTAGGGGGTTTTATTTTAAAGATAAACTGTTCAAAGCAAAGTTTCTCTTTATCTCTCTTTGAGATCATCCCATGGAACAGGGATTCTCTTCTCCGGGTGAACATTCCCAGCTCTCCCCCAGCCTGGCTCCAGAGCACAGGGGCTCCAGTGTCCTCTGGCCTCTCTCCAGCAGCTTCTTCTGCTCTGGGGAGCCTGAGGGGCTGGCACAGCATTCCAGGAGGGCTCTCCTGTGGCTAAGGCAGGGCCAGGACCCTTCCCCTCTCCCTGCTCCCTCAGTGCCAGGGGCAGCCCAGGGCCCCGCTGGCATTTCGGGCCCCGAGCACCCAGGCCACGATGCTTGGGTGGGAATTTTCTTTCCCCTTTCAAGGGTTTTCCCCACACAGACCTATCACAATTCCTCCTTTCAAGCTCCTGACCACTCTTTGAGCAGCTCATAAGGGGTTTGCAGGTGGCAGCCCCCCTCTCCTCCCAGGGGAAGGAGCCTTGTCCTGTCGGTGTCACAGGAGAGCCCTGAGCTGTCCCAGGGGCTCTGGATTGCTCATCTGAGCCCTCCCAGAGCGTGCTGGGTGAGCCCCTCTCTGATTTCAGGTGTTGTTTCTTCTCCAGTGTGGCAGGAGAGTATCCAAAAGGTGCCTCTGACTTCTGGCATGTGATGTGATACCAGACAGGCATGAATAATTCAGCACAGCCCCGTGAACATCTCAGACTGCAGCCAACAGATTCAGCTGGGGGGTTTTTGTGGGAGAGAGCTGTGCTGTATCCTCCCCTGTACCAAATCCCTCTTTAAACATTGCCCAGATGTAAGAAAAAGCAATAAATTGATATTCTGACGCACACAGGCCTATTTTAAAATGAGCAGTCATTTCACATTCTGCCCCTGACCTTACTGGTCCATCTGTGGTAATGTAATCTTGGGTTTTAGTGTCCTCAGTGGGTGACTTTGTTTCACATCTGTGTCATTGTAGCTTCATATTTCTTTAATAATAAATGGTTGCAGCAGAGATGAGAAAGACTAATTGTTGCATAGTAAATTCAGAGTTGTCACCTTCCTTATACTGTTAAGTGCCTTTTTTTTACTGATCTTCCCTGTACTTACTTGCAGGCTAATTGTAATTCTGTAAATTATTGATATATGTCTTGGCAGAAAATGCCTTTAGTGCAGGATAAATATAATTTACATCCATCATCCCAAGATTTCTAAGGATTTAGTGCAAATACTGCACTCTAAAAGTGGAGAAACTTCACTGTCCACCTTAGAATCATGGAATAGTTTTTGTTGGAAGGGACATTAAGGATAATCTCATTCTAATCCCTGCCATGGGCAGGGACATCTTCCACTAGAACAGATTGCTGAGTCCTGACCTTGGAATGGCTTCATGGTTTGCCCTTATACACATTTTTAAAAGGAGAATTAATGACTAACCTCTTGAAATTTGGGACAAGTATTGACTTTTACCAGAACTTTCATCCCTCTTGTGTTGTTTTACAATGGAAACCATTTTCTTGTGCCCTCCCTTCAGCTATAAAAGGCAGCTGGTTCAGGTGTGCTTGAAAACAAGATGGGAAGCAGGAAATTTTAAGCTGAGACTATTTCAGGACTGGTTTTGCATATCCTGTTGAACATAATAGTGAAGGAGCTGCTTGGCAGCACTTCCATGGCTGGTTTAATTAATTTGATTGCCCTTGAATGTATTCTCAGCTTCATAAAGTGATTGGGTAGTGGCTGTGCCTGAGCCTAAACTTCATCTTGAGCACAGTGACTTGTTAGAAATGGGTTAGACTCAGCTTTTCAACAGCAAAAGGGGCCCTGGGAGAGAGACTCAGGCAGATCCACAGCTCCTTTTTCTCGATCATCCCTAAGAGCCAGAGCCCTTCCCGTCTGTTCCCACAGCCACGGCTCCTTCTGGCCTCTCATCTGTTGTTGTGACACTCCTCTGGCATCCATCAGTGATTCCATCAGGGAATGTGACAACTCTTGTCTCCTGGGGGGTCAGCAGCCTCACCAGCTCTGCTGGCACGTTCCCCTGGGCCACGTGGAGCAGAAAACTCCTCATCTCCACTCTGCCAGTGCTTCACAATCCACCCTTGAGCTGCAGCTCCTCCCTTGGCTTTCAAGGGCCCTCTTCCCCCTCCTGCTGGCTCACACTCCCCGTTGCCTGCTGGCTGAATTTCAAACGAGTTTGCACTTTCTCCTGAAGTTCTCTTGACATTTGGGAAGAGCTGCTTGCAGAACTCACAGATCTCCTTCAGGTTCCTTGCCCACAAAGCCTGCAGAAACACTCCTGCTCTTGAGGATGTAGAGCTCAGGTGTCCTGCACTCCCTTTCCATAGGTACCTGTCTCTTGTTTTGTTCTTCATGGGCTTCAAACTGTTCATGTGGGAAGATTGTCCAGTGGGTGAGGATCCTGTGGAGACAGCACAGAGACAGGAGCAGCACTCAGGCTCAGTGTTACTGCTGTGCTCAGGTGCCAGCAGGGATTTTCTGCTCCTTGCTTTCTTGAAAAGAACTCATTTCTTGGATATTGAGAGGGAAATGTCATTTTCTACACTGGTCATTTCAGGTGTGCACTGAAAAGCCCCTTCAACCACAGCAAGCTGCCCACAAAATGGACATGGGGATGGAGTTCTGGATCTCCTCGGTGTGGGTCCAGGAGGTGTTTGTCCACACACACATCCAAATTTCCTTCTGCTTTGCCAGGAACATGCTGTCCATGCTTATCTATGCTGGTGTCTTCAAGGCTGCTTTTCCTCAGAGGAGGGTGAACAGCTTTGGGATGCTGGTGCTGGAATTCAGAGGTTGAACATCTGTTTGGGGTGCTGGAATTCAGAGGTTGAACATCTGTTTGGGGTGCTGGTGCTAGAATTCAGAGGTTTGGATTTTTCCAGCCCAGCACAGGATGCTGGTAATGCTCTGCACAAAAGGGCAGCAGCTCTGGATGTCTCATTCCTTCCACAGTTTCTTGTTCCCATCATGATCCAGCAGCTCAGACTTGCCCAACACCCAGGAGGTGATAGAAGACATAATTCTGCTGCCCTTTTCATCAGTGTTCTCCAGCCTGAGGTGGCAGGAATGTTTCACCTGACTCAGACTCCCCTTCTTGTCTTGACAAAAGCCAGGCCTGTGCCACCAGGATTCCTGAATGGATGGGACAGGCTGTTATTTTTTGATTTCTTGGAAGCCATGTGCCAGGCAGGCACATAGCTGGGAGAGCAAAAGGCATTTTTGGCCTCATCAACTCCAGCCTCCTTAGACTGCACTCTGGTTTTTGGCTTCCCCCTGGAATTGCATGGCCCCCAACTCCCTGTGAATGTGCAGAGAGACCATTCCTCACTCTGCCTGAAATTTGGTTTCTGAGTGGCAGGGAGCTTTTAACCTCAGTCAGTCTGAATATGAGCTGCTGCCTTCTGGGCAACTTGATCCTGCAGGCTTGAGTTTCCTGCAAGGAGGATTTATTGGCAAAACTTCAGCTGATAAAGAGAGATAATCTCAGAAGGATTTGTGTTGGAAAGGATCTTAAAACCCATCCCATTCCAAGGCAGCAACACCTTCCACTATCGCAGGCTGCTCAAAGCTCTGTCCAACCTGGCCTTGGACACTCCCAGGGATCCAGGGACAGCCACAGCTCCTCTGGGTCCTCCCCACCCTCACATCAGGAATTCCTTCCCAATATCCCATCTATATTCCCCTTTATCAGTGGGAAACCACTCCCCCTTGTCCTGTCACTCCAGGCCCTTTCTCTAAAATATTTCAGTGTCCTCAGGCTGATGCTAAACTGAGCACTGAGGTAGGAGGGCCAGCTGGGAGGATGGGATTTGATGCAGCTTTTTGTGGAAGAAACAGGAATTGTTCCCTTGGTTGCAGTGTTTGATCTGCTCAGAAACAGAGAGGTAAAGGTGCTGCATTCCCCTGCTGCCTCTGCAAGAGCTGGGGGTGATGGAGCAGAGCAGCTGGAAGGGGGAAACATCAGCTCAATTAACTGCTGCCTCATTTATTCCTTGGTGAGGTATTTGAGCTTGTTTAGACTGCAGGAGAAGCCTTAGGAGGTGGTAAAATGGGTTGGGCAGAAACTCAAGGAATCTCTAGGCTTTGTGTAAGGAAAGCCCTATGGAGGAACAGCTCCCACTGTCCCCAAAATGAGCTGGGAGGATGGAAGGGGGGAGTTGGAAAGAGAGAGAGGAGTCTGGTCATGCTGCATTCTGCTTTTCCCACCATTCCTGGGATTTTTGGGGGTGATTCCTGCTCTCCTGGCTTCCCAAGCACATCACAGATCCCATGGACCAGCAGGTGCTGAGGTTTGGGGCACCAGGGAAGCCAGTGGGAAAAGGGCTGATTTCAGCATTCCTTGATGAATTTGGAAAGGAATTCCAAGGAATTCCTTGGATGGAGCTGCACTGAGAGCAGGAGAAGCTGTCAGCAAGCTCAGGATGAGGCACCCATAACCCAGCCATGAGAGACATGGAGCAGCCACTTGGGTGTCCTGGGTTTGGGAGGCTGAGGAGGGAGTTGTTATTTTTTTTTGTAATTAGATTATTAAGAGCCTTTAATCCTTTAATTAAGACCCTTTAGAGGGAGTAGAAAGACAAGCTGTGCATAAAAGAATCAGCTCTTAAAAAATTCATTGTAGTGATGCCATTTAGGAGGGAAAATTTGGTAGGCAGTCATATTTTTCATGTTTAAATCTGACCAAAAAATTCACTGATTTTAGGCAATATAAAGCCTCTTAGTGTCTTGAGAAGATATTTTTACATGGATTTTTAGGACATATCAAGATCTGAAGGCAGTTCATGTTGCATTTACTGGACTAAAACCCTGTTCAAACCAAACTTTTCTTTCACAAATTGGAATATTTTATGCTTTTTAAGACTAAGAGAGCAAATCAGGATTAAATAATAGAATTGTTTGGATTGGAAGGGACTTTAAACATCATCTAATTCCATCCCCCAATAAATGGAACTACCCTAACTTCAAACACTACTTAACCAAACAGGTTTTAAGCTGAGACTTTAAATGAATACTCATTTTCTTTTTGTTTCCTTTTGTTTTTCTCCTTGTTTTTTTCTTACTCTGCACCACAAAGGTTCAGTTTCTAATCTTGGGGCTGGCAGGATACCAACATGCCTAAGTGCTCACTGCAGGTGGAGGGCTCCTGGCTTTGGCAGAGAGCAAACCAGACCATTCACAGTGCCTGGAAATCTGGAGCCTTTGCCACAGCAGACCTTGGGGATTTGGAGTTTAGGAATGGTCTCCATCAGATGATTTGGCTGAATTCAGTGCTTGGACTCTGGTCTGCAAAATTGCAAATGTGCATCTATTTGGATAAGGGTGAACCACTTCTTAGCTGTGTCTGTGTTTGTGCTTGACTTCCCAGGAACAGCAAGTTTTTAAGGAGGAAGAGGATTAAAAACAGGGCTGGACTCAGTGTCCAACCAGCATTTCCCCAGAATATTCTGTTTTATGCCCTCAGATTGCAGGATCAGATCTTTATCATGGAAGTGCCATGATGCCAGAAGATTTACCCATTCCTGGTGGGAATCCCCAAACACTTTGATTTCGACTGATTCTTGCTGGTTTGTTCTGGGTTTTAATCAAAACCTTTGTAAATGGAGAGAATACCAGCCAGCCACAGCTCATCCTGATTGACATTTTCAGCTCCAGCTCCTGCTGAAACCTCTGCCTGTTTGTTCATGTGTGAAAGTTTGTGCTCACAGTCTGTGCAGACCCAAATGGGAGAAGAGGCAGCATCACAGTCAAAAATACTTGAAAATGGGTGTTCTGCTGCTCCATTCTCCAAGCTGCTGCAGAGCTCTGTTAATCATTTCACAGTGCTTCAGGCAGAGGGTTTGTTGTGTGGATTCTCACTCAGTAAAATGTGTATCAAACACTGGCACTTCTGGTGCCATTCATATTTATATTCAGTAATGACTCAGGCTCTTGAAAAATCATGTTGAAATTATATGTTCCATAGCTTTAATTTCCCCTTGCTAACAAGGGAATGATTTGCACTCTCTTGTTTGTCTTCCTCCCTGCCACAGCCTGGAAGCATTGCTCAGTTTCCATGCTGAGATTCACAGGCAAAGCTGCTTTGCTTTTTTTTTTGTTGTTGTTGTTGCTTTTTTTTTAATTATTGGCCACTTCCCAAATCTCATGGTTTCCAGAGTTTCTCTCTAAAATACTTTCTGGGAAGCTGTACCTTTTTTATCCTACAGTGTAGGGTTTGGAGCAGATAAGCTTCTTAGAGACTCCATGAACACAGGACCAACATTTATTTATTTATTGCTGGAGTACTTTAGGATTAGTCTGTGATGGTAAAGAACCATGTTGCACTCCTGCTTTTCCCCAAAAATCCTTCCTGGAAACCTAGAACCAGAAAACTGTTTTTTAAAGCATTGTTTGTATCAAGTGTTCAAATTCTGGCTCTCTGGCTCTTTTTTGCCTTTTTTCCTCCATATCATCCTCTTACCTGAGGTGAGGCTTTTTATTTTTTAGCAGCATCATTTCATTCTGATCCGTTGTGAATAATTTCCAGCAGCTGTAGGAAGGGAAGGAGCACAGGAAGCTGCCTTTCCTTTCAGCCAGGCAGTGGGGAGGAGAATGAAGAGCTTGATGAGTTCAAGCCTGCTTTACTGAGACCCAAAAGCAATTTGAGGATATTTTCCCAGAACCCATCCAGGCTCTCACTGCAGTGTCTGAGCACATCCATTTTAGGAGATTTCTCTCTTCCCAGTCCCCTGTTGCTTGCAGTGACAAAGGGAGAAGGGGGTATGGGTTTTTAGTAGGATATGGCAGAGATGTGAGTTGATTCCAGGCCATGTGTGGCTCAGGCTCCTTCCTCCCTCCTTAAATTGAAAAAGGAGCTGACTGAACCTCTTGATCCAAGAGGAATGCTCAATGCAGTGCTGCAGAAAATGGAAGGGAAGAAAGGAAATCAACACCACTGTGCCAGCAATGGCTGTTGTGCCAGAGAAATCCAGGTGTTGCTCACCTCAGAGGGTGCTGTTCAGTACTTCAGGCTCAGCATTTATTGAAGTGTTTCTTTCCCTTTGGTGCCTTGGGCCATGCAGTGCAGCTGTTTTAGGGTCACCCCATGTCCTGTGTGGTGGCTGCTGCTGGCTCTGGAGGGGAGGGATGAACCTCTGGAGCCAGTGACCATCAGCCAGGCAGCTGCTGCTGGCTGTGGGCTTGAGCTCATCTTCCCAGCCTGATTTAGCAGGAGGGGGTCACTGTGGGGTGGGGACATTCCTGAACATCAGCTGGAGCAGCCAGGGGTGGATTCTAAACCCTCTCTCCTCCTGCTCTTGACCCAGCTGGTGAAGGGGCTGCAGCAGGAGCTGAACCGCCTCTACTCCCTCTTCTGCTCCCGGAACCCGGAGTTTGAGGAGAAGGGAGGGAAGGTCTCCATCGTGTCCCACTCCCTGGGCTGTGTCATCACCTACGACATCATGACTGGCTGGAATCCAGTCAGGCTCTATGAGCAGCTGCTGCAGAAGGAGGAGGAGGAGCTGGAGGAGAGTTGGATGAGCTACGAGGAGCGGCGTTTGCTGGAGGAGCTGTACATAACCAAACAACGGTAATGCCCCCCCTCCCAGGGGCCAGAGGAGATAAGCACATCCCTGAGAACACCCTCAGGGCGTTCCCACAACCCACCAGGGCTGCTATCTTTGGTGGCTGCTGTTCTTCTGCTGGGGCTGGGTGGTAAATGCTGAGCAGAGCACTGGGCAGGCACAGGGAGCCCTGAATCCACACAGACAGGGTTGGAAAGGACCTTTGAGATCACCCAGTTCCAACCCCCTGCCGTGGGCAGGGACACCTTCCACTATCCCAGGTTGCTCCCAAGTCTCATCCAGCATGGCCTTGGACACTTCCAGGGTTGGGGACATTGTGGTGCTGTGAGACACCCGTTAGAATCTAAAATTAGCAGCTTCAGTCGTTCAAGTGGCACATGACAGATCATGAATCACAGGTTTTTGGTTCCTTCCTGAAACCAATCTGAGCACTGGTGGTACTTGAGAAGCATTAGTAGAGCAGCAGCCCTGCTGTGGTGGCAATCAGGGTCTGTCTCACAAGGGATGGGTGCAGGATGCCTCTGTCAGCTGCAGGGCTGGACTAAGTGCAGGATTCCTGAGAAAAGGGAACTTTAGAAACCCAATGAAGTTTGTTGCAGTGATAAGATGACCCTTCAGGCATGTGACAAAGATGTAATCAGGGAGAAATGGCCATTTTCACACTCGTGCTCCTTAGGCATCCTCTGAAGTGCTTCCACAGAAATCCCAAATATCATTTGACACTGGCACTTGTGCACAGAAAGAGTGGCTCTCCCTTCAGTGAGCAATTCAGTGGGAAATGATGGAAAATAGACTGCTGACATCCTGTAACCTCTGAAATTTATTGGCACTGGGAACAGTTTTACCAACATCCATAGGTGTGCTCTGTATTGTAGATTTTGATTTTTAATTCAGGCCAAGTAGAAAAGCAGGTGACCAACCTTTCTTCGTGGTGGTTGAAAGGGTGGGGACACCATTCTCCAGAAATCCCCCCTTTTCCCCATTTCCTGTGGCTTTGTTGTTGTTGTTTGGGGGGTTTAAAACAAAATAAAGCAGCTGATTTGGCTGCAAAATCACCAAGGAAACAGGAGGTGAAGCAGCTACTCCTGAGGAAGGAGGGTGGGCAGATGCTTGGGGTGGTGAACAGGGGAATTGTCTTGATTGATTCCTTGTGTGGCCAGAGGAACAGAATTTGACAGACTTTGATTCTTAAATCAGTTGAGCTGCTGCAGGAAATACTGACACCATCACTCTCTTTTCCCAACAGACAAAAACTGTTGGACCCCACAGGAATGCCTGTTTGGATCAGAGAGGTTAAAGCTGCATTTTTTATTGGATCTCAGAAAGATCTCTATTTTCTAGGTTGAGAGAGATAGAAGAGAGATTACATGAGTTAAAGGCATCCACCATATCAAAACCACCTGTCTTAAAATTTAAGGTATGTATGTCTGAGAGGTTTCTCCTGAATTTTTCTGCTTGCTGTAAAAATGCACCTGCTGTGTGAGTAATTCTGCTTAATTTTATTTTTTCCCATGTCCCTAGACATGAATTTGGCAGAATAATTTGGATGTTGGATGAAGTGTGTGTACATATATGTAGAAATGTTGTTGTTTTCATAGATTATTGTTATTTATTGCAATTTTATATTTGTAATACATTTTGAGCAACCTGATTTAGTGGGAGGTGTCCTGCCCATGGCAGGGGGTTGGAATGAGCTGAGTTTTAAGGTCCCTTCCAACCCAAACCATTCTATATGTTCATATAGATGTAAACATATATGTAAATATATAGATTATAAATATATTGACTCATAAACCTAGTTATTACATTACACACACACACAATTCTGTGGGAAGGTAAAAACCATTTGGCAGATTACATCAATCACATATTTTAAACAGTTTCACTTCCACTCCATTGAATAATCCATCTTCCTTGGGGACTCCTTCTAACATGTCACATCTCTGAGCAAATCTGATTGAATTTCCTCCAGGAGTGGATTTTCCTTCCAAAATTATTCTGCTCTGACAGTTAGCACACTTTCAATCTCCCGAAGCAGATTGCTTGCTAATCAGCTGTACAAATTGCTAGAATTCCTTATCTTTGGGAAAAGGCATTTTCCAGCTCCTGGGTGGGATGTGCACCACTCTCTAGTTGCTCAACTCCATCCTGAAGTATTAAACCATAAAAATGTGACATGATAGATGGGAGTAAAGTGGATTATTGTTTCTTAACTTGCCGTTTTTCTTTCCTTATGAGTTCAGAAGGGCTCCTGGAAGCCAAGGTCAATGTTGAGCTGTAAAAAAAAGAGGAAACCAGCCATAATTCATGTTGTCACAGCCTTCTCCTTTTCATCACTGCTTGAGAGCATGTGTCAGGCTATTATCTCTCCCATCAAGGAAGCTGGAGTCAGGCTGGTCCTCCCTCAGCTCTGGGGAAGATTATTCTTCACTCAGTTGCACTTAAACTGAAGGGTTTTTGGACAGTTCTCTTTAGATGGAGAGGAGGAAAGAAAAGAGGGAAGAAACTTTAGATAAAGAGGACTTTATTTACCTAAATAGATGGGATAGATCTGTAATCTTCAGGTGGCATTTCCACTGCAGTTCATCCTTTTTCCTTGCCCTTACTGACAGGGAGATGTTTTGTTTTTGTGAAGCCCCACACTGGTGACTCCCATGGCTTGAGGCAGAGCTCCAGAGGGAGAAGCTTTCCATGGAAATGATGACAAGGGAGGATTTCAGCAGAGTGGCTGAAATAGGATTGCTCATCAGCAGAGCAGTCCAGCTCCCTGAGGGTGACTGGTTTGTTAAAAGAGAACAGCCTTGCTCAGAAACCAACCACCCATCCCTTGGCTCTTCATGTTCAGCTCTTTTATGGACTGAAAAAAAACCTGGGGTTCCCAGCATGGGACAGAGTCACTGGTGCCACGTGAAGGAGGGTTGAGCTTGATGTTGAGCAAGCACAAAGGTTGCTTTTGGCAAGACAAATGCAAGAAGAAATTACAGCAGCTTGCTTGGTCTGTGCTTAATGTTAGAGGAAATGAAATTATTGACTCCATGGGGAGGAAAAACCCACAAAACATGAAGATGTGGGGTGTGTTGTATTCCAATAAAATATTGGACAAGCCACCAGAGTGGGAACTTGAGGGGGAGGGATCTTTGTCTCTCTTCCTCTGCTTCTCCTCAGATGGGATAATGGAATTACCTGCTAGACCAACAGGAGCTGTGGAGGTTAAAAGCAGATCCAACCCCTCTTTGTAAATGTAAGGTTTAGAATCACAGCCTTCTCCCCACCAGCCTTGGAAGAGGAGTTGGAGTGAAGGCTGAGGAGCTGAAGAACATGGGGAATGGTGTGACACCAACCCTTTCATGCCTCTGGTGTGTGAGAACAGGATTTTTTTTTGTAGGATGAATTCCAGTCATGGTAGGGAAGAGGAGAGCAGGATGTACCTCAGTTGCTCCTTAGGACTGACAAGGAAATCCATTTCAATCTGGCCTTGCAATATCCTGGCCCAAAAGACTTCAGGGTTCCTCAGCACTTCTCACACAGCCAGGGCTGCAGAAACTCTTCTGGAGGAAGGTCCAGCCTGTGCCTCACCTTCCTTTGTGCCCAGCACAAAAGGGCTCTGGTGACTCTTTCAGCCTTTTTTTTTTTCCACTTAATTATGAAAATACTGCAGTGCTAAGTTGAATGGGTGACTACTTGGCTCAGCTTCTGCTTAAAATACAAATAAATTCATGAAGTCTTCTGTTTATGAATCATAACCAGGAGAGCATTGCTGCTCTCAAAGGTCATTTTGTAAACACATCCCCTGTGTTGTTGAACATTTACAGGAAAATGCCCCACTCCTGAATCCAGGAAAAACACCAAAATTAATAAATATTTTCTAGCAAGAATTTGATCCTGTATTCACAGTAGGTTTTATAACACAGCAGCCTGATCTTCAGCCACCTTGCAACAGCACTGACAGTCTGATGGCTGCAGTTTAAAGGATTTGGGGTTTAGAATCCTAGAGTTAAGGTTGGAAAAGACCTGTCCACCACAAAACCACATCCCCAAGTGCCACATCCACATTAAATCCCTGCAGGGATGGGGGCTCCAGCACTGTTTCTCAGTAGAAATGATGGGACAGAAGCCACACACCGTGTAACCACTGAAACCAATGACCTTTTGAGGGTTTTCCCAGTCTCTTTTGAGTGTCCTCTGCTAAGGGCAAGCTGGCAGGCACTGTCTGATTCCTCCCTAAAGCAGAAAACCCATAATTGTGCCTTTCAGATGCTTGACACAGAAATATCAGATGGACAGGGTTAGAGGTTATTTATTCAATTTAAAGGATTGAACTGGGAATGGCTCTTTCTGTTGTGTTGGAAGATGAAAAAGCTTTTTGTCCAAGCTGCCAAAACACAAGATCTGTGTAAAACTTGGGTTGAGGAAGGGAAAGGAGCTTTGCACCAAGGGACAGTTTTAGTGACAGAGCAGTGCTCTGCTGCATGTGACATGGAATAACCATGCTGAAGGGCTAGTTTTTTTCTTTTTCCATCAAGTTGGGACTAGTGGAAGGAAGGGGTGTGGTCCCAGTGCCAAGACAGAGGAGGAGGAATGTTTTGTGCAGCACTGGAATCCAAGAGATGAAAAGGACCATTATTCCTTTGCCCTCATTCCATGTGCTGACGTACAGGGAAGGCACATGGCAGTCCAAGGAGCCTCCACAAGCATTTAGCAAGAATTCAGCAATTTCTGCTGCTGGCTGAATGGTAACATTAATTTTTCAAGTAAGAAGATAAAGGTTGAAAGGTAACTTTGACTCAGGAAATGTCTTTCACCACCGAGTTTTCCATTTGATGGTTTTAAGAGGCGATGCCTGAGGGTTGGTAGTGGGGGAATCCTGACTTTGGGTTGGTTGTAATGACCCCAAAATGCAGGTTCAGTGTCTTCCCAGATGTGGCAGCTCAGATTTACTCTGTTGGTGTTGGAGGCAGGACTTGAGAGCGAGGTCACAGCAGCTTTGGGTGGCACCAGAGTGTCTCAGTGGGCTGTGCCTGCTCCTGGTGCCAAGCACCACTCTGCTCACTTAACACCAGCTGTGTGTAGCAAGAAAACCACTGAGAGCTTGGGTAGATTAAGAATGAGGAGGTCTGGCAGGTTTGGGAAGCTCCAGGAGAAATCAGACTCTTTTTTTAGTGTCTCCCAAACTCCTCTTGCTCCATCCTTTCCAGCGCTGGTGGAGTTCAAATATCCAACTTGATTTTTTGGGTTTAGCACCCCAATGTGCAGCCAAGGGCAGTTTAACCCTCATTTATTGGTGTTACGGTGTTCTTATCCCTATTTGGACCTGATGCACTAAAGGTGTGTGAAGGACAAAAAACCCTTTCAATGAATTTGAGGTGGAAAGATTTGTTGTGTTTATTCAGTGCTGGAGCACAGAGGACAAGAGTCTTAAAGGCCTGTGCTGCATCCACAAAGCCTTGAGTCTCTATTTATGCCCCAAAATTATGCATATTCCTAAAGTAACCTAACATGCCTATGCATATTCATCACCTGCCCCATGCTGGATGTAAATTGTTGGGTGTTTGTTGCAGTTGGGCATTTCTCTCTTTAACTGAGGCCGTGGCCTTTGGGTTGGGGTCAGTGCTCCTGTGGGAGGAAGTAAAGACTCTTCCTCCCACCTTGTGCTGCTGCCAGGTCTTTGGGACCCCTTGCTTATGGTCCAGGCTCTTTCCTTGGCTTCCAGCATCCAAAGTCTTGGGTTTCTGATTTCTCCCAATGCTCAGTGTCAGACCCATGATGGATTCCTTGCTCTGTACCTGTGCATTAATGACTAAACCCTTAATTTCTTCTTTGATCCTCTTGTTACTACACCAGGCCCACCTGTTGCTCACATCTTGCTGGCTGCATTTCAAATTCCTAAATTTTTAACCCTTTGCCTCAGACCAACCAAGACTTTGAGTCCTTCCATTAAAACCAAGAAATCAGGCGGAGGGAGGAACCAAACCCAGCTGTGTTAGGAAACATCATTTCCATCCTTTTAACAGGGCTGAAATCTCTCCCCAGGTTGAGAATTTCTTCTGCATGGGATCCCCACTGGCAGTGTTCCTGGCCTTGCGTGGGATCCGGCCTGGAACCAGTGGCAGCCAGGACCACATCCTGCCCAGAACCATCTGCAACCGCTTGTTGAACATTTTCCACCCCACAGATCCAGTGGTGAGTCTTTCCTTGCAGTCTCCAGTTTTTACCTTGTCTGTTTTTAAGGTAATGTGGGGTTTTCAGTGTGTGAGTCAACACGAGTGTGTTCCAGCAGAGGGTTCTTTTTTAATGGATGCCAGGCAGTGTCTTGTGGTTTAGAACTGGAGAATTACATTTCCTACAAATAATTGCTGTAAATAACATATATTTTGCTTGTCTTTTCATAATAATGAGCATAAGATTTGTGATTATTCTGATTTTTAATTATTATTATTTTTGCAAAGAAATAATCCTTTTCCAGACAAGGATTTTGTGTTTAACTTCCTGGCTTCCATTAAAACATCATCTGTCCAAAGGCATTTTTGCTGTTAAAAAAGGCTTCACAAGCAGTTTACAAGATAATATACAAAATCAAAGGCTGGATTTTTTTTTGTTAGAAAATTAATTTTGTTATCAAAAGTTTGTTGATAGCATTTGGGAGAGGATCATTGGTGTAGCTTTGCCTTTTCCTTATTCCACAGCAGCCAGTGTTGGCTGTTAGCAAATCCAGTGCTGAACCTTTGATCTGCATCCCCTTGGTAACTTCTTTTATGCAAGTTTGATTTGGAATTTCATGTACAACAGCAATTTGGGGATACTCTTCTATTTAAAGTAGCTGAATTTAAGTATATTCAAACTTCAATCCAAACATGGGCACGTTCAGCTCCAAGTACTCCAGAATTTTCCTGGATGATCAGGGGCAATTGGTTCCACTCTGCAAATAGTAACTTCACTTAGTTTTAAAATAAAGAAATGTGGGATGTTTTCCTACATCTAAGCAAAGAAAGATAAATAATCAATAGGAAAATATTTTTTAACTAAACATAACTCATGGTTTCCACAGGGATCAACAAAGAGCCATCAAACAAAATGTTTACAAAGCCAATTCCTCTTTATTGTGTGCTTAGCTTTACATGGAGTTTGTTCTCTCAGGAAAACCATCTGTTAGTAACCTGTGTGTTGGGAACAACGTGCAGTACAAGTGTTGTAAGAGATGTGCAAAAGCGAGTTCACAAGCAACTGATAAATCCTCCAGGCTGTGAAAGTAAAAGTGAATCAGACCACAACACCACCACTGTGTCACCTTCTAGGCTTTGCTTAGGACACAAATTCTGGATTTGAGGTTGGACAGAGCTCTGGATGAGAATGGAAAGTGATTTTCTCTTTCCCAGCACTGACCTTGGCTCCGAATTCCCCTTCCCAGGCCTACAGGTTAGAACCCTTAATCCTGAAGCACTACAGCAACATCTCACCCGTGCAGATCCACTGGTACAACACGGCCAACCCTCTGCCCTACGAGCACATGAAGCCGAATTTCCTGAACCCCAGCAAGGAGCCTACCTCAGCCCCCGAGGGCGAGAGCGCCTCGGCCGCGCCCAGCCCCACCACCAGCCCCGTGCTGCTGCGGCGCCACTACGGAGAGTCCATCACCAACATCGGCAAAGCCAGCATCCTGGGTAAGGGCCCCTGTGTCCTGGGAATGTCCCCTGTGTCCCTGGGAATGTCCCTAGGACAGCCAGCATCCTGGGTAAGGGCCCCTGTGTCCCTGGGGAATGTCCCCTCTGACCATGGGATGGGATGATGGCATGGCATGGCAGATCCAGCATTCTGGGGAATGTCCCCTCTGTCACAGGCTGGGAGATCTTTGCTGCTCCCCAGGGTTGGGGTACAGCCCTAAGGAAACTCAGCTCTGGAGATGGGATGGGAGCTGGGGGTGCTCACCTGGAGAGGAGAAGGCTTCAGGAAGAGCTCAGAGCCCCTTCCAGTGCCTAAAGGGGCTCCAGGAGAGCTGGAGAGGGACTGAGGACAAGGGTTGGAGGGACAGGACACAGGGAATGGCTTCCACTGCCACAGGGCAGGGATGGATGGGATATTGGGAAGGAATTCTTCTCTGTGAGAATGGAGAGGCCCTGAGGTTTTCCAGAGCAGCTGTGGCTGCCTCTGGATCCCTGGAAGTGTCCAAAGCCAGGTTGGACAGAGTTTGGAGCAGCCTGGGGCAGTGGAAGATGTCCCTGCCCATGATGAGCTTTAAGATCCTTTCCAACCCAAACCATTCCATGATTCTGTTCCTGTCCCTTGCACAGAATCAGGGAGTGGCTGAGGTTGGAAGTGACCTCTGGAGATCATCTACTCCAGCTCCCAAATCCTCTCTGGCAGAGGATGGTTTCAGTGAGTTCTGTAGGTGTCTGGCTCGGTGTGATCCCAGCTGACATTTACTCAGAAATAAAAACCAGTTTATGTGCATTGGAGTCAAAGCATGGGGGAGATGATGTAGTTCTTGCAATTGCTGCCTTATTTTTGTCTGCCTTGTTGAAGTAACATCCCAGTGATTTAACAGTTTCCACTCTGCTTCATGGGAAAAACAAATAAATTAAAGCTTGTTTTCTGATTCCATTTTCTGGTACTGGCAAATAGCAGAGACATCACACCACGTAACCCATTCCAGTTCCCTTTAACTCATGATTCTACAATAGGAAATTCAGGCTGGTTTAATATAAAGTCTGCTCCTTTCTGGCTTTCTGAGTCAAAATAAGCCCTGGTTTAAGTGAGCTTAAATTCCCTTCACTGGGGCTTATACTTGATCATGCACTTGCAGTTTTTGTTGACTCAAGGCTTTTCTTTAGCTCTCCGTGTGGGATTTGGGAGAAGCCTAGTGCCAGGAGTCTTCCCAATCAAATCAGAATATAAAAGCAGTTTTTCCTCAAGTAGAAATATGTGGTATTTCAGAGCAGAGTCGCTTTTTTGGGGGGTTTCTATGGTTACTTTAATGGCTTGTCCATGAGGTGGCAGCAGAGCCGGGATAAAACACGACAAAACTCCTCTTAACTTTGATGTCCCTCTTCCAAAATAGTCCTTTTAAAGGATGATGTAACATCTTTAAAGGTCTGTTAGGGCAATGGACCCTTAATGAGAGAAATGTCTCAAACGTGCTAATGGGATTTTTAAGTGCAGGAGGCACCAACATTGTTAGAAAGCATTTTTCACTTAGTCTTAGACATTTTATGAAAGAGGAATCACAGCATATCCTTCAAAGTACCACATTTCTCTCTGCAGATGTGTTTCATGTTGGGTTTGGTTGGTTTTTTTCCCCCTAAGTACAGCTTCCAAATTACAGCTTTTGCTTGTACACCAGATGAGTTTGGGGATAAACAGAGCCCGCTCCAGTCAGATGTTCCCACCCTAGGAAAGCACCAGGAGTGTTTCCCATCCCTCAGCTCTAATTAATGGCTGCTGCAGTGACTTTAATTCCCAGTGACTGTAATTTGCAGTTTGATTGATGCATCTTGGGCTGGTTTTTTTTTTCCCTCTGTGCTGGATGCAGGAGCTGCGAGCATCGGGAAGGGCCTCGGTGGGATGCTCTTCTCCAGGTTTGGCAGGTCCAGTGCCACCCCCCAGACCATGGAGACAGGAAAGGATGGCCCTGAGGGGGACGAGAAGAAGGCCACCACTGTTGGGACCCCACCTTTGCCACACAGCAGCTCGGGATTCCTCGAACCCACAGGTGAGGGATGCCCACCCTGTGGATCCAGGGAAATGAGTGGAGTGGGGGGCTGGAAGTGGCACAACTGCACACAGCAGGGTTTGCTGTTGTGGGTTTGCCATAAAGTCATAAATGGTGAAGATCAAGGCCAGTTTGGACAGAGCTTGGAGCTGCCTGGGATAGTGGAAGTGTCCCTGGCCATGGCAGGGGTGGAATGAGATGGTTTTTAAAGTCCCTTCCAACCCAAATCATTCTGGAATTCTGTGAATCTGTCCCTGGGTTGGACTGGAGGGGAACTTAAAGCTCATCCCATCCACCCCCTGCCATGGCAGGGACACCTCCCACTGTCCCAGGCTGCTCCAAGCCCTGTCCAGCCTGGCCTTGGACACTTCCAGAGATCCAACAGGGGCAGCCACAGCTGCTCTGGGCACCTGTGCCAGGGCCTGCCCACCCTCACAAGCAGGAATTTCTTTAAACTCCCAATTCCCTCATACATTTCCCATTCTCAAGCACTCTGGATTTTAGGACACGTATGACTGGAAACAGAAGCTGCCCTTGTCCTGATCTGAACTGCTCAGAAAAGAAAGTGCAATTTTAACAGCTGGGTTTTTTGAAAAGCAGAGGTACTTCCTCTCAGGAAATTCATCCTTGGATTTATTTCTGAGCTCCCCCTTGGCACCGCTGCAGGACATGGGGGTTTTTTTTTGCAATCAAAGGAGTCACAAGTGTCCTGTGACAGCATTCCCATGATGGATTGCTGTCTGCTCATACTAATTTCAACAGATAACCTGTCTGAGTCAGTGTTTGAGGGCAGGAAACTTGGGGTTAGACGTGAGGGAAGCAGAGGAGCAGGACAGGGAACATCACGGAGCTGCCGAGGGGGTCCTTTCAGGGGAGCTGGCTCACTGAGGGCTTCCTGCACAGATCCCACATCCCTCCGTGCTGGAAAGCCTTCCCTGCTCCATAGAAGGAGAACGTGGAGCAGAGGCCAGCGGGGCTGGGAGCTGAATGATGCAATCCCCACCAAAGGCTCTGCTCACAGAGGGCTCTGGTGGCGTTTGGCTCCTGCCCAAGCTCCCGTAACGGCCTCTCCGAGCAGCCTTCCTGCACAGCCACTGGGGTTTTTTGGATAAACTCTCCTTCTGGGAAATGACTCTGGGTGTCTGCTGGTGTTCCAAGGCTCTGGCTCCCTGTCCTTGCTGCAGAGTGGGGCCGTGCTCCTGGGCAGACAGGGGGGTCTGTGCCGCGTCCGCCGGCGCTCGAGCGCTGCTCCCTTTCCGTGCTCCTCGAGCCAAGGATTTCAGTTCCTCCAAACTGGCTTTGATAAATGGCTGCATTTTTGACTCAGTCTGGGGCTTTGGCTTTTGTAGCTCAGCAGGCTTTTAGGGGGTTTTTTTGGTCCTCTTTATTTGATTGCTCCTCATGGAGATTTTCTGCCCGCTGAAGTGCCTTAGCGAGAGGTTAATGTTGGCCCAGTTAAAACACAGTGGTGATTGCTTTGAATGTGGCATTAATCAAAGCAGCCATTGAAATCAAAGGGTAACTGCTGAAATATACTTGGAATAATCAGGATATTCAAAGGGCAGAGCTGTGGAGGGACGACTTTGCAGGAAGGGCTTGAAGTATTGGGTGTAGTCTCCTTGTATAGACACGAAAAATGCAAGAAATCCATTTATTTCAGAAAGTTTCCTAGTGGGGCCTCAGCATTTGCTGGATATTTCTCTGTAGTTATCATAACAAGTATAAATAAATATATTTATAGAGTTACTATAAGGAAAACAGCTGCTTGAAAAAAAAAAAAAAAGTCTTTTCCTAAGCTGAAAATCACAGAATCATTGAGGTTGGATAAGATGTGCAAGAGCAGGTTTAGTTTCCTTTTCTTTGTTTTTTTTTTTTTTTACCTGAACTCAGCACCACTCTTAGGTTTGTGCCAAATGCACGAGGTGCATTAAAATGTACTTCTATATTATTAAATCTTGATTTAGTTGAGTGCCCTGTGAAATGTAAATGCAGGGAGATTTTGTGTGTTGTTTGCACAACAACAGAATCAGAACCTGAGACACTCAAGTGAGAGAAGGCACCAGAAAATAAACTTGGTGAGGCCTGAGAATACCAACATTTAGATTAGGTTTGTACCTGAAACTAATTCAGAACTCAAGGGAAGTGTTGGGATGAAAGGGAACAATCTCCAAATCAAACACTGCAGGGTCACTGCTGAGGTTTAGAACAACGTGGAAGGCTCTGTGGTGATTCTGCAGCTCTAACATCCCTCTTGCTCCTTTTCTTGTTCATTTTCCAGTGGAACTGGAGCACAGGATCGACTTTGAGCTCAGGGAAGGTCTGGTGGAGAGCAGATACTGGTCTGCAGTCACATCCCACACTGCTTACTGGTCATCCCTGGATATTGCCCTTTTCCTCCTCACCTTCATGTACAAGCAAGACCAAGAAGAGACTGACAAATCCAATTTAGACACTCTGTGAGTTTGTTTGGCTGGGGACAGGAGAGGAAGCTTTCAAAAGCAGCAGCACAAAGTGGATGTTTGGCTGCAGAGCTGCAGGACCTGTGGTGGCATGGAGGTTTCAGGTTTAAGTGCATGTTTGGGGGGTTTTCCTATTTCTAAAGAGGAGAGGTTATTTGTATTTCAAAGCACTTTATAGTTCTCAACGTTTTGCAGTGCTGAATGAGACCTGAGAGGATTCCAAATTCCTGTCAACGTGGACTGTACAAAGAGCCAAGACAGCATTGTAGCATCCCATGAGCAGTTGTGCTTGGGTGACATCCTTGTGAATGACCATAATTGCTGTTTAGTTCATTAAACTATTAAAAAAAAATCAGTGGATTAAAAAAAAAAAATAACAACAACAGAAAAAAAAACAACAACAAACCAAACCTAAATTAACAAAAAAAAAAATACATGTTCAGTCCAAACCTAAACCTGCCATGTGCTGATGTTTTATGTACCCGTGAATAACAAGCAGTGGTGTCATTTTTCCAGGACTTTATTCAGCTCCACATCCAATTATCCCCACATTGGAAGCCCATTCTGGCTTCTGAGGGCCTATCCTACGTGACACATTTAGAAACTAATGCTGAAGAAAAGAAAAAAAAAAAGCATGAGGCAAATATTGGAAATACTGTAATTATAATTTATTATTCTCTCTAATCGTTTCATTTTATTCCAGTGTATAAAACATTACTTTTTTACTGATTTCTTTTGACATAATTTAAGAACCACATTTATTTTCTACAGTGTTAAGACTTTTTCTCAGAAATACATATCTTTGTACTACTATTCAAATGAATATATGGACACTGTGGCACACTTTAAGTATTTTTTCATTAAAAATAAATATTTGTGGTTTCACACAAATGACATCAGTCACGTTCTTCTCAGAGGTAAGTGCCTTTGCTTTTTCAGGTTCCAAGGGTTTCTCAGGCACATCAGATTGGTTTGCAGAGGATCCAGCTGTCCTTTGTTTGCCATAATTAAACCCATACATGGTGTGTGTTTGTATAAAAACATATGGATGTGTATATTTATGTGCAGGGGGAGAGAAGGCACCAGAAAATAAACTTGGTGAGGCCTGAGAATACCAACATTTAGATTAGGTTTGTATCTGAAACTAATTCAGAAGTCGAGAGGGAAGTGTTGGGATGAAAGGGAACAATCTCCAAATCAAACACCGCAGGGTCACTGCTGAGGTTTCAGCATGGAAGGCTCTGGAGCAGAAGTGTTGGATATTTGCCCTCAGAGCTGCCTCTGCCTGAGGTATTTGTGATCTGGATGGCACATGTGGGAGCTGCAGAGCAGAAACTTCAGTTAAAACAGCAAAAAACTCAGGTGAATTGTGTTCTCAGTGTAAACAGATGTGGCAACATCAGCCCAGAACAGTGGCTGGAGCTGTGGCAACCCCAGAGTTCCCTGTCTGGGGGGAGAGGGTGGCTCTTCTCCCAAATCATATTTATTTGGGCTGCTCCTTCTGTGAAAGAATTGGGAGTTAGGATTCTCTGCTGGATGGAGTGAGGGATTTAGGAATAATTCTGAAGGGGGAAAAAACAAAGAAAAAGGGAGGAGAATGGGGAGGGGAAGGGACACAAGCAGCACTGCAGTGAACCAATATCCAACATTCAGGTGGTGGGAAGGAGCTGCCTTTGGTGTGGAGCTGTGAAAAATTCCATCTGGCCTCGGAGAATTGGAGCTCTCCTGCCTGACCTGTTCACCCTGGTGGATGAGCAATCCCAGGAAAGCAAAATAACCCCCTAAGAGGAGGAAGCCTCTGCTCCAGCAAACAGCCTTGTGTTTACAGGACTGGCCTCTCCAGATAAGTTGTTTAATCAGCTCCTCCTAATGAGGGCAACTTAAACACAAAAAGGAGAATCTCCTCTTGTATTTAGAACGTGCAAAACATTTCCAAATGTGCCTGGTTGGTGTTTCAGGGCTTTGAGCTGGGTCGTGGTGCTGCTGCCTCCTCCCTTCCCACCACTGGATCCACACTGGGCCCTTTTTTAAGGGCTGTAAACAAAAGGGGTTAATTCCTGCAATTCTTGTGGTCTGTGGAAACCCTGCTGTTGTCCAGGACATGTTTCAGATTTATGGAATAGCTGTTCCCCTGGCCTCAGGACGTGCTGGTACTCGCTGACTGCTCTCCATATAAGGGAGGAGATCCGACTTTCAGCCCCTTGGAAAATTGGGGAGAAGGCAGAGCTGAGGAGTAAATCATATAGCTGGGAGGAGAAGGGATCATGACAGCCAGCACCTGATCATCCCTTTGTGTTTTTCCTGAGTTAATGGGTGCGTTTATTTGTGATTCTCTCCTAATTGGCAACTCCCTGGACCACCTACTAATCTCCCAAGCTGAATTCCAAATGGAAAACACACCTTGAAAGAATCAGTGGAGATTTATTCTAAACTGTATGCAGAGATGTTAAACAGGCTTTCATCTTTTTTAATCCTCAAAAAGCACCCCTCAGCCTGCTGCAGAGGTGAAATCCTCTTTGCAAAAGCAGATGTTGAGGGTGGTGGAAGGGCTGCCCCATTTCTGTTGTGTGGTGCAGCACAGAATTCAAGTAGGGTCACGTCTGCTGCTTCAAACTTTCTGGTCAGATGCTCTGTGGCATAATATGGAGCTGGAATGTCCTGGCTTCCAATTACTGCCTTGTTTTCTTCTGCAAGGATGATGTTGAGCTTTCCAAGCTGTGTTGACTGGTGGTTTTTCTGGAGAAACCAAGATAAGGGCAATGTTCCTCACTGCTGTCAGTCTTCTCCCTGATACCAACCTGCTTTCCAAACTTGCCCTTGAGCTCTTTGTCCAACTTTGTTGCTTACAATGGTTTTGCTGCAAGGTCATTTTTGCAGATAATGGGCAGGAATTTTATTATTTTCCTTCATTCTGTCCCTTTGCTCCCAATTATTCTGTGCTGGTTCTGCTGCAGCTTCCTCTCCATTTGCACTCACTCCCTCCCTGCTTCGGTGCCAGAGTTTCTGGAGTCAGACACCCTTTGCTTTATTTCACCATGGACAGTCTGGCTGGCCAGCTTCAATTCTTTTATCTCCTTTCCTAATTAGTATTATCAGGCTGAGCTGAAACATATTTCACATTCCCATACTTCTGTTTTCTGTTGCCACCTGTTTTTCCTGGTTTCCTGCTGTCCTGGTGCTCCTTTCCCATGTGCTTGGCTCTTGAGCTGACTCTGCCATACCTGAATCATTGGGAATTGATTTTTTTTTCAAGCTGAGTTCATGGATCTCTGTGTCAACTGTTTGCACTGAGTTAATTAATGTATATTTGTGTGCCCTCTGCCAGGCGAGTTTATTTGGAATTCCTTGTTCCCCGTTTTTCTGTTATTGGCTTGGAGATGAGATTTCTGCTCCCACACATCTTTTTGCTGCTGAATTTGGACTGCAGGTGATTGACCTGTACAGGGTCACCTCCCCAGGCTCTGCCAAACATCTTCAGTCACCCTCAGAAAGCTTTTACACACCAGGGCCCAGTTTGATCTACGTTTAATAATAATTTTCCTCCAAAAAAAATCCCCAGAATTTCCCTAGGTTTGGCTTTTCCCTCCCTCTTCCACAGGTGGTTTTTTGTGCTTCTGGCTCTTCCCCACTGCACTCCAGCCTGTTCTGAAGTGCTGGGATTTCATTCCTGCTGGAATCAGTGTTTGTTTCGTGCTTGTCTAAGCTTCCTCAAGACTTTTAGGGGAAATCTTGGAAGCCGTGTGACCCCCACGAGGCACATCCTGCTGTTGTGATCCCCAAGACTCCTGCTGAGAGCTCAGCATCAGCAGATCCCCTCTGGATGTGTGTTCAGCTCCCAGGATGGCTTTGCAGTGTTCTCTCTCGCTGCCTTTGTGGCTCTGGCTGCTGCTGGCAGCTCAACCCCGGCACTGACAAAGCACTTTCTGTCCTTGTCAATGAATTTTGGCACTTCAGCCAGCAGTGGAGCTGGGCTGGGCTCTCCCAGGGCTCATTCCTTGCTCCTCGTGTTTCTCCCGCGTCCCTGGGGGCCCATTTGACCCCCACTTTACTGTAGAAATCCCATGTTTTGTGTTTCCCTGCGTGCCTTTGCAGAAGCTCCAATACTGGCAGCACAGCTCAGAGTGTGTCAACACTTCTCCTCTTCCAAGAGAAATCCCAATCCAAGCAGAGAAATACCTGGCTGTGAAGTTTCAGGTCACCCTGGGGGTCAGTGTTGTCTGAAGCAAATTCCAGCATCAGCCTTTTCCCCTCTGTCCCTCTGCAGTTCTCCAGCAAACCTTGGCCAGTCCTTCCCCTTCAGGAGTGAGAAGATCCCTGCAAAAATGAGCTGTCCCAGGAGCCATCTCTGGTGGCTTTGAAATCCTCGATGATTTATCCAGAAAAGAGGAGTTTCACTGGATGATTCTGGGAGCATCTGCCACGGATTAGCTCCTCTCTTTGTTTCCTAAATAAAATTCCAGTTCTTGCAGCTGCCCATTCCCTGCGGCCTCCCTGACTGTGGGCATGCACAGAGAATCCCAGAATGGTTTGGGAAGGGTCCTTAAGGATGATCTGATCCCAGCTCCCAGTGGGGCTGAGATGGGAGAGGGGAACTCCAAACTTCTCTAGCACACTCGAGCTCCAAGGACCCCACATTCCAGTTTCACATCCCCACATCCAATGTTCTTGCTCATTTTATGGCTCTTCCAGTAGCTCCAGAAAGTCAGGATCTCGTCTCAGACCAGTCCCAGACTGTGCTCTTAAAGGGCAGCTCTGTCTCACCATTTCACAGCTCTGTTCTGGTTTTCTGTTCCTGTTCCTCTGCCTGCAAAGCTCAGACTGGTTGGAAACCACAACCAAGGAGGGAAGGGAGAGCAGCTCTGCTGATGTTGGATTTGTGTTCTCTTTCACCTGCTGATGTCCCTCACACTTCCCAAAGCTAAAACCGAGGTTGTGCTGCCACCAGAGAATGGTTTGGGTTGGAAAGAGCCTTAAAGCCCATTCCATTCCACCCCTGCCATGGGCAGGGACACTTTTTACTACCCCAGGTTACTCCAAGCCCTGTCCAGCCTGGCCGTGGACACTTCCAGGGATCCAGGGGCAGCCACAGCTTCTCTGGGCACCCTGTGCCAGGGCCTGCCCACCCTCCCAGCTGAGAATTTCTCCCCAATATCTAAACTGAACGTGCTCCTGTGAGACCTCGCCGTGGTTTGGAGCGGGGCTGCCCCAATCCCTGCCCTCTGTGAGTGCAGCTGGGCAGGAACAGCCCCCCCTGCTCCTGGGACAGGGGTTTCCTGTTGGAAATGCAAAATGGCAAAAAAACCTCTGAAAGATGAGACAAAACATGCACAGATGTTTTATCTTCCCACCTTTCCATCCCACTCCTGCTGTGCTGAGCTGCAAGTCCAAATGAGGAACATCCATACTTTGAGTCTTAGGATGCCAATGTCCTGCTCTGATGACTTTCCAGGATGTTTATGACTGAAGGATTTGTCAGAAATGTTCACATTTGTAATTACTTTTAAGGGACCAGTACTGAAGTTTAAAAATAACTTGATGTACTTTCAGCATTGCTAGAAGCACTTTCAGTATGGAAATTTTAGATAGAGCAATTTGCAAAGAGGGACAGACCACTTCCAAAACAAACTCCACTTTCTAGGACAAAGGGGAAGGGTTTTCAACTAAAAGAGAGCTTTAGATTGGATATTAGGAAGGAATTCTTGGCTGGGAAGGCAGGGAGGCAGCACAGGATGCCCAGAGCAGCTGTGGCTGCCCCTGGATCCTTGGAAATATCCAAGGCCAGGTTGGACAAGGCTTGGAGCAACCTGGGATGGTGGAAGGTGTCCCTGCCATGACAGAGGGTGGGACTGGGTGGTTTTTAAGGTCCCTTCCAGCCCAAACCATTCTGCAGTTCTATGAATCCATCCTCCAGTTGCTTCCTCCCAGCCGTTTGTTCCAGCAATCCCAGCACGACCTTCCAGCCATGTTTTCCCAAACTTTTGCAGCTTCTGAGCTCCGTGCTTTGGACAAGGTGAGATCCTGTTGGAAAAGCAATCCTTAAGGATCTGAGATGTGGTGCTGGTGTGTAACCCTGAGTGCTCTGCAGGGAGGGCTCACACCGAGACAGCAGCTGAATATTTTGTGTTTCCAAAAGCCCGTTCAAATGGGATGGTTCTGTCTCTTGGCAAACTCCTTGGGAATTCTCCTTTATCCCTTCCAGGCTGCCCCTCCTCGCATGCAACTGAGCGTAGGGGGTTTATTTCTGTCTAAAACTGGGGTATTAAAACCCAGCAGGAGAAAGGGAGGGAGGTGAGGCTGCTTTGTGGTGGCTGCAGGAAAGGGAAGAGGGCAGGGACGTTCCTCCGCAGCGCTGCGTGTTCCGCCGTCACGGATCCACCTTGGCCTTATTCTGCAGTTCTCTGCCTGGGGAGGGGAGGAGGGGGAGACAGCCCAGGCAGGAGAGGAGCTGATTAAATCAAGGAGAAGTTTGGCAGCGCTGGGGAACAGCCTGATGTGGATCAGCCAGCACGTGTGCAACACATGTCGGAGCTTGATGTTCCCAGCCGGAGCCGTGGGCAGGGAGCAGGGTGGGAGCCCCAAACCTCCCTCCCACGAGGGCTCAGTTCTGCCCCACAGCACCCTCTTACTCCTGGAATCCTGGGATGGTTTGGCTTGGAAGGGACCTCAAAGCCCATCCAGTCCCATCCCCTGCCATGGCAGGGGCCCCTTCTACTATTCCAATTGCTCCAAGCCCCATCCAGCCCAGCCTTGGACACTTCCAGGGATCCAGAGGCAGCCACAGCTTTTCTATGCCAGGGCCTCCTCTCCCTCACAGGGAAGAATCTCTTCTCAATATCTGAACTAAAGTCTCCTTTTGTTCAAAACCATCAACCTTTGTCCCACCAATTACTCTTCTATTATTCTACTCACCCCAGCAAAGGAACTCACCCAAAATCGTGAGACTTTCTCAAGGCTTGTCCTGGTGGGATTTAACTCCTCCAGTGACCACCCTCAGCCCAGGCACAGTTCTGCAAGGCAGCTCATGGCCTGTGTGCTCAGATGGGACCTCCCAGAGCCCACAGCACAATCTGTGTCCAGGGAACTGTTGGGCTCTGCTCCCAGGGAACAGGGACAGGGCAAGAGGAAACGGCCTCAAGTTGCACCAGGGGAGCTTTAGATTGGATATGAGGGAAAATTTCTCCTTGGCAAGGGTTGTCCAGGCCTGGCCCAGCTGCCCAGGGCAGTGCTGGGTTCACCATTCCTGGAGGGATTTCACAGCCCTGTGGATGTGGGGGACATGGGGCAGTGCTGGCCTTGGCAGTGCTGGGGAATGGTTGCACTTGACCTCAGGGGGGTTTTCCAGCCTCAACAATTCTGTGATTCTGAGCCTGTCCCAGCCCTGCTGCACCATCTCTAGCCCCCCTTCAGCCTCTCAGGAGCAGCTGATTCCTGTCCCAGAGCCTCCCAAACCCAGGCACTGATGGATGGCTGAAGCCAGGAGGGGTTGATCTGGCAGCTCCCACCCAGCATCTCCAGGGCTGCTTTCTAGGGATTATTCACTTCCCTTCCCAAGTCCTGGGGCTCCCTGAGAATTACAGCTTTGACATCTGCAGCCACAGAGCCTTGGGGAAAAAAAAAAAAAATAAAAAAAATGAGGTTTCACTTCTTCTTCCTGCAGTGAATTTGAATTCCAAGTGGCCTCAGGCTGTGCCTGGGAATGCCTGGGAAATCTGCAGCCCCTGTCAGCCCCGAGCCCTGCAATGCGTCCCCAAAGAAAAGCAGAGTCATATGGATTTTGCAGCAAACGTTTTGCCAGTTTCTAGTTCTCCTTCATAATCCTGATGGCATTCTTGGCCTCCTTGGGCCCGGGATTTATGGGGACGTGTTCCCAGCCTCTGGGGGAAGCAGGAGCTCTGGCTGTTCCTGGGTAAGGATCAGGCTGCTCCCGGGTTTATCCTGTGCTCTCAGGAGAAGCTGTGTGTGGAATCTGAGCAGGGATGGATTTATTTTGTGCATCAGTTACATCTGCAGCACTCACTTGTTAGTCCGCAGCCAAAGCTGTGTTTCAATCAGGCCTTTTAAAGCCTAAAACCTGCTGCAAAATTTCCCCCTCTCCAAACAATTGAGTCAATTAACCAGCCAGCTCAGCTCGGGCTGGCTCTCCCTGCAAATACCCCGTCCTGAACGAGATTTTTCCTTAGATTTGGATGAAATGCAATGATTGAGTCATGATTTTTTTTTCCCCTGGCTCGCTTGCCGGAGCAGAGAATGTTGTTCACAATACTGCCTGTTGCCATATGCTTTTTTCATCAAGTTAAAGGGTGCAACTTTCTTTTTTGCTCCCCCCTCCGCTGACTCACTCCCCAAATATGTTTCTGGTTAGGATGCCTTGTGACTTCTCCCTGACATAAGGTTTTCTAGTTTGCAGGCAGCTTTGGGAATCGCCTCTGTGAGTTCTGGAAGGTCCCAGCTCCCAGGAGAAGAGTCCTGGAGAGAAGGAGCAGCAAGATGCTTACCTGGGGCTTGGGTGCTTGCAGCCTTGAGGAGCTCTCCTGCTCCAGAAATGGTTTTCCAGAAGCCTGGAAGGCCCCTTTGCGTGAGGATTGTTGTGCCTGGGAAATGCCTGAGGGATTTTTGAAGAGCTGGATGCTGTGCAGAGCCAGGAGTTGGGCTGGATGATCCTTGTGAGTCCCTTCCAGCTCAGGATATTCTGTGGTTCTGTGATGAGGTGAACTTGGCCTTTCATCTGTTTGCTTTCAGGAATGCTTCAGGAAGGACGGGAGATGCTGCCTGGGAAGGATCTTGGAGGGACAGACAGACAGACTTGTCCCTCCTGGAATTCCCTTAAGGCCTTGCCTTCAGACCACCTCGTGCTGACCCCCAGACCTTCCCCACTGATGCCAAATTCCCCTGGAA
>VYXF01009272.1:45835-57686 GCA_013397295.1 Polioptila caerulea | reverse complement strand
TTTGCGTGAGGATTGTTGTGCCTGGGAAATGCCTGAGGGATTTTTGAAGAGATCTCTCTTCTGGATGCTGTGCAGAGCCAGGAGTTGGGCTGGATGATCCTTGTGAGTCCCTTCCAGCTCAGGATATTCTGTGGTTCTGTGATGAGGTGAACTTGGCCTTTCATCTGTTTGCTTTCAGGAATGCTTCAGGAAGGACGGGAGATGCTGCCTGGGAAGGATCTTGGAGGGACAGACAGACAGACTTGTCCCTCCTGGAATTCCCTTAAGGCCCTGCCTTCAGACCACCTCGTGCTGACCCCCAGACCTTCCCCACTGATGCCAAATTCCCCTGGAAAAGGTGAGTGAGAAGCCATCCCAGTGCTCTCAACATCCCAGTGGGCAGCTCCCAGCACGTGGCCAAGGGAAGGAAACAGCTCCCACCAAAAAAAGGCAGGCTACAAATCATTCCAGTGGCACCTCCTGAACCTCACCCTGCACCTGTGGACATGGTCTGCAAACCAGTGTTGTGGATGTGCATCCCAGAGTCCTCACAGCCCGGGAGATGCCAGAGGCTGGGAAGAAAATCCTGCCTCTCTTCCAGCTGCAGGAACTGAGATGCTGAGAGTTAAATGACTGGCCTGAAGCCAGAGTGCCTGGAAAGGAGCCCAAATCTTCCCTGTCTTAGCTGGGATATGACCCTGCAGTGTTCCTTGCCCTGCTGGAAACGTCACCCATGATCTCTGGAGCAAATAACATCTCCTGCCTTTTTTTTTTTTCCCCTTGAAATTGCTTTTCCTTGCAGGACAACCCCCATCTGTTTGATCTTGTGGGATGCAGCAGGGCAGGAACGCTCCAGCCTCGCTCTTGTAGCACTTCTCATTTCCTACAGCCTTGCCTGCAAAGTTGACTCTGGGCTTCTCCACACTGGGAATGTTCCAGAGAAAGTTCTTCCAGCTGAGTGACTCTCCAGCAGCACGTCCCTGGGTGGTGGGTTGGTGGCAGGACACACGTGAGGACACAGCAGGGTGGCCCTGCCTGATCCTGGGATAAGAAATTGGGATTCCCATTCTACCTCTCCCAGGGATAAGAAATTGGGATTCCCATTCTCCCTGCACCTCCTCAAAACATGGAAGCTGCTCTTCCCTCTGCCACCAGGGATGTCACCTGCCACGACCTCAAGCAGTCCCACTTGCAGGTAAATCTCAGCAAGGACACTCAGCAGGAAGATTCCAACCCAGTCACTAGGAGAGGAAACTGCAGGAACCAGCTGAGGCTTGGAAAAGGGGGGAAAAAAATCCCTCCAGCCAGGAAAGAAAATAACCTGCTGGATGGAGAGCTGCCTGTCAGTGATGGCTGTTTAAACATGGCAGGGAATCAGAGAGCTCCAGGAGCTGTATGTGTGTGCAGGGGGACGGGAGATGGATGGGGTATGGAAGGTGGGTATGGAAGGTGGCAGCTGTGGTGTCACCTGCCAAAGCCACCTGAGATGCCAGTGCTGCTCTCAGGATTTGGGTTCTCCTGAGGAGGGGCTCGTTCTGCTGCACAGCAGGTCCCACCCTCCCACTGGGGTCTCTTCCAGGAAGGACAGGTCATTTGTGACCAGCCCTCCACACGGGGACCTCTCCTTGGAGATCCAGGAGTGAGTCCTGCAGGATGCTGCCTAATTTCCATGTGATGTGATGGAACTTTGGGGGGGTTTACTGTGTTCTTTTTTTTTCCTTATTCTTTCCAGTGCTGCTATCACTGTTTTTTCTTGTCCTGGCTCTGTCACCATCCATGACAGAGATGGAGGAGGGGGAGGCAGAGGTGTTTCCTTGCAAGGAGCAAATGTTGGAATAACCCATCCTTGTTCAGCTGGCAGCATCCCCAGTGTCCCAAACACACTGGAGAGCTGGAAGCAAAGCCTGGCCACTCCACAGCCCTGCAAGGAAGGACAAGGGACCAGAGGCTTGGAAAAATATACTCTGACAGCACAACCTCATGGATTTTCCCTTTAAGAAAAAAAAATACGAATGTGTCAGGATTTTGGTTGTTGGATGGGGTTTCCCTGAAGCAGCCAGTGCTCAGTGCAGAGAGCTTTGGGAGCCAAGCAAGGTGATAAATCCCTGACTGTTCATCACTTCACATCCCAAGGTGGGAGAGCAGCAGGGGCTGGGTTGGGATCCCAGATCTGCCCAGGGCCCCCCGTCCATCCCTGAGAAGGTGGCACTGAACTTCCAGCTTGTTCCTCCAAGGTGGGAGAGCAGCAAACCTCCCAGGAACCTCCCAGGAACTTGCAGATCCCAGCTGAAAGCACAGCATCCATCATGGGGAATAACCACCCTCCATTCTGATGGGACAAGGGCTGATGGTTTTACACTGCCAGGGGGGAAGGTCAGGTGGGATATTGGGAAGGAATTCTTCCCAGTGAGGGCAGTGAGGTCCTGGCACAGGGTGCCCAGAGAAGCTGTGGCTGCCCCATCCCTGGAAGTGTCCAAGGCCGTGGTGGTCATGGCTTGGAGCAGCCTGGGATAATGGAAGGTGTCACCCATGGCAGGTGTGAAACAAGATGGGCTTTCAGCTCCCTTCCAACCCAACCATGCCAGGATCCTACAATTCCATGAGCTCTGCCATGCTCTGTTCTCACCTGACCCAATTCCCCCCTCTGTGCCATCCCCCTTGCCAAGAGCTTCCTGCTGGCCTGTTCAGCCCCTTCAGAGCACTGACCTGATGTTCTCCTTGTCTCCAGGATGTTTCCTGTCCTGCTCCCACGGGCCTTGGCTTCTCCTCCCCCCCTCCCACGGCTGCACGGCCGCGTCTCGCGGCGCATTCCTCCTCGTCGGAATCTCTGCCTTGCTATCTAAGGAGCTGAAGGATATTTCCAGCCCAGCCCTGCCAGAAAATACTGGNAAGGCCGTGGTGGTCATGGCTTGGAGCAGCCTGGGATAATGGAAGGTGTCACCCATGGCAGGTGTGAAACAAGATGGGCTTTCAGCTCCCTTCCAACCCAACCATGCCAGGATCCTACAATTCCATGAGCTCTGCCACGGTCTGTTCTCACCTGAACCAATTCCCCCCTCTGTGCCATCCCCCTTGCCAAGAGCTTCCTGCTGGCCTGTTCAGCCCCTTCAGAGCACTGACCTGATGTTCTCCTTGTCTCCAGGATGTTTCCTGTCCTGCTCCCACGGGCCTTGGCTTCTCCTCCCCCCCTCCCACGGCTGCACGGCCGCGTCTCGCGGCGCATTCCTCCTCGTCGGAATCTCTGCCTTGCTATCTAAGGAGCTGAAGGATATTTCTAGCCCAGCCCTGCCAGAAAATAATGGCATCCACCTCCATCTGCCGTCCCCCTGCACACACATCCAGCTCCCCGAGCTCTCTGATTCCCTGCCATGTTTAAACAGCCATCACTGACAGGCAGCTCTCCATCCAGCAGGTTATTTTCTTTCCTGGCTGGAGGGATTTTTTTCCCCCCTTTTCCAAGCCTCAGCTGGTTCCTGCAGTTTCCTCTCCTAGTGACTGGGTTGGAGTCTTCCTGCTGAGTGTCCTTGCTGAGATTTACCTGCAAGTGGGACTGCAGCAAGGCTGTGCCTGGCATTGACTTCAATTCTCTTTGCAGAGAATCACAGAATGGTTTAGAAGGGACCTTGAAGATCACCTGGCTCCAACCCTGCTGCCATGGACAGCGCTGCCACACGAAGCTGCACATTTCCAGCACCCTCCAGTTCAAGCAATGAGCTGTCAAAAGGTTTTTCTGGCCAGAGAAGGTGGGAGAGCCCTGCTGGCACAGAGTGGGCACAGCGACCACCTGGGACTCCTGTTTCTGGTTTTTAAAACCCTCTGATAGTGGGGTCACTCCTTCTCTCCCAAATACCTAAACAGCTCCCCCAAAGAGCCAGTCTGAGTCTTTCCCCAGGTGATTGATCCATTGCTTTTTGCCCCCACCCCTCCTGGAAAGGCAGAACAGGATATTTCCTCCCTCTTCCATCCCTCCCTCCCTGGATAAACCCTCTCTTTTATCTACCTGGAGATGTTATCATCATTCTTTCTTTCTCTAGGGTAAACAGCCTGAATTCTTTCAACCTTTCCTCACTGGTCACTCTCCTGTCCCACCAGGATCTGCTGAGGAACTGGGGCTGGGAGCCCCCCATGAGCCCACCCGACCCCTGCTTTGCAGGGAATGTGGGGCTGCACCGGGAGCACCACAGGACCCTCGGCTGCAGATACCGTGTGTCCTCCAGGAGCTCCCAAATCCCCTCCATTTCATGGGATTTGGACGATTCCCAACATAATTGCCCATTCCCAGCCAGCTGAGAGCCCACCTCCCTCTCCTAGAGGAGCTGCTGATCGCTTCAGAGTGCTCTGCTCGGAGACAAAGTTCATCCCCCTCAGCTGATTCAATAACATCGACCTTATTAAACCACTCTGCCCTGCTCTGGCTCTATTTTTCCAGCACTAACTGCATTACCAGCCCGCTCACATCCGATCTTTCCGGGGAAGGCTGGGGCTGGAGCAGCACAAAGCCACGCAGCTGTCTGGGCATCATCCGTCTCCCCTTTCCCCCAGCACAAAAATGTGCTGCAGCTTCTCGGGGCATCTCAGGTGTCTGAGGGGCAAATAAGGTATCAACCCCTTCCACAGATGGGTTTGTTTTCTGATTATGTTCCCCAAATCCCTTTTTTTCAGCTCAGAACCCCTCTCTGAGAGCCGACGCGATCCACGGTGGAGAGTTGTGGATGTGCCCAGGAAATCTGAGCCCGGTGTCCATCCCTCTGTTTCCCTGCAGCCTCCCAGCGTTCATTTCCCTTCAAAAGGAAGCAATTTGGGGTTATTTTTTAACCCATGCTGCACACAGGGGCTGTTGTGCTTTTCCACAAAGCCAACCACCCCAGCCATCCTGGGCAGTGTGATCCCTGCTCCAGTCGGGATCTGCATCCTCGGGGGTTCTAAGTCACGGCCGTGTGTCCAGCCTGGATTTCTGCATCTGGAAAAGGGGGAGAAAATTGCTGTGATACCCTTGGATACCCCTGGCTGCAGCCATTCCTTGCAGGATATGATCAGGGAATTCGGGTGACCTGTGCTCACACACACTCCCAACACAGCAAGAAGAGCCAGAATTCCCAAAATCCCGGAATGGTTTGGGCTGGAAGGGACATTGAAGACCACCTCGTTCCAACTCCCCTGCTATGGGCAGATATCATTGGTTTTGGTTGAAAACAAGACAGCAGAGATTTTGGGGGGCTGGAGAGCCCCATGGACACCCTAGAGAAGAGGTTGTAGGGGACGATGCTGAGTCGCTCCCCTTGGACCTGGGACTTGGGGTCTGGGGCAGATTCGGGTGCCTCATCCAGGGTGAAAGTGTCCTTCTCCATCAGGGCCGTGCCCCCAGACACCCCACAGAGCCCTGTGGTGTCGGTGCTTTGCTCAGGGACTTGTTATCAGCCAGCTCTCACAGAGCTCTGATGTGGGAATCGACAAAAACTCTCCTTTGGTGCTTTTCGGTCTCTGGCAGCGCATGAGCAAAGGAGCCAAAGTCCAGCAGCTCCATCCTTGGTGCCCTCCTCCTCCTCCTTTTCCTCTTCTCCTCCTTTTCCTCTCCTCCTCCTTCTCCTCTTTTTCCTCTTCTCCTCCTTTCCTCCTTTCCTTCTCCTCCTTCTCCTCCTTTCCTTCTTCTCCTCTTTTCCTTCTCCTCCTTTCCTTCTTCTCCTCCTTTTCCTCTCCTCCTCCTTCTCCTCCTTTCCTTCTCCTTATTTTCTCCTCCTCCTCCTTCCTCTCCTCCTCTCCTCCTTCTCCTCTTCTCCTTTTCCTCTCCTCTTCTTTTTCTCTCCTCTCCTCCTCTTTATCCCCCTCCTCTCCTCCTTTTCCTCTCCTCCTCCTTCTCCTCCTTTCCTTCTCCTTCTTCTCTCCTCCTCCTCCTTCCTCTCCTCCTCTCCTCCTTTTTCTCTCTCCCTCCTCCCTCCTCTCCTCCCCTCCTCCTCCAGCCTCCCAGCTCCCTGCAGCAGGGGTGGGATTTTTCAGGAAGGTGTGATTTATAGGACAGGTTTGATTTATGGGGCTGCTGCTGAACTCGGGGGGGCTTTGCAGCCTCGGAGAGCTCCCTACACCTTGCTCCAAGTCCCTTATTCCCGAGGTTTTGGATGTTTCTGGGATTAGGCAAGGGGAACAAGAGGTGGTGTTTCTGCTGCCAGCCTCTCCTCCCTTCTGGCTGGGCTTGGGGGTAGTGGACCCCATCCTTAGGGAACTCGAGGCCCCATGGGTCCTTCTCAGGGTGCCACATGAAAGGGAGGGGTGGGATTTTGGGGGAAAATTGGTCCACAAGTGTGTCCCAGCTGTTCCCCTCATCTGAGTGTTCCCATTCCCCTCCCTGCTGTCGTACCCCTGGTTATGGGGATGAAGAATAAACCCACCTCAGAGCATTTTTGGGGTCTGTGGGATGGGAACAGGATGCCAGCACCAAGTGGGTTGGTGGTGAAGCCAGCATGGAGCATCCCAGTGCCATGCAGAGGGGATGGGTGGCCCAGGCTGGGGCTTCTGGGGGTTCCACAGCAGGAAAATCCACCCCCATCCTCATGTCCCTTGAGCACCACTGCCCAGTCCCATCTCCAGGGCTGGATTTCCACCTCCATTCCACAAATTGGGGATTTTTACCAAGCTCCAGAGCAACTCCAGAGCACATCCAGAGAGTGGGAGTGGCCCAGAGTGCTTCAGGGATGCCCCAGGCCTCAGTTCCCTAAAAAACCCTGCCAGGCCAGCTTCACCTCCCCCTCAGGAGGGAAAACTGATGGGCTGGGAGCCAATTTCCCGAGCCGTTGGGGAGGGAAGAGCTGGGGCTGTGGAGATAACGGGAGTGTCTGTGCCAGGGCTGGGCTGGTGCTGCAGCACTCACTGGTGCTGGCTGTGGGGTTGTCCCTTTGGAATCACTCAGGCTGCTGGGGACAGTTTCCCCCCCTCCTTCATGACCTGGGAGACCTGCAGGGTGCCAGCACAGGGTGAGTTCCCACAGCTCCACTTCCCATCAAGTGGCTTCCCCCAAAAGGGCCTGAAGAGCAGCTGTGAATAGTTGATGGTGGAACTTGGGGATTTTATTTTTTTTTTTTCCCTCCAGTTAATCATTCCCAAATAGAGGTTTCCCACTATCTGGCCAGAGAAATGTCAGATCCATCAGATGAATTATTTGGGATTTTTGGATGTTTCTTCTTGCTGACTAACAGTGGATAAGTGATTCAGGGTGTTACTTCTGACACCCCAGAGTCGCCAGCCCCAGGGATGGTGATTGAGTGTTGCCTGACATTTGGATTTTCTTTGAGCCCCAGCTCCATGGGAGAAATCCAGCCTTGCAGCCTGGACTTGTATTTGTAAAGGCAGAAGAATAGGAGGCCTTCTGGAGGTGGAGAAAAGCCAGAACGGGAGTGGCAAAGGCTCAAAAAATCTGATGGACAATAGAAAGTGGTTTAATGTGTTGCTTATTGTGGGAAAAGCAGGGATGTGGGAGATGTTTGAGCCTTTGGGCTGGGTGGAGGCAATGGTCCAACATCCCTGAGGGTTCTGGAGATGTCTGAGCAAGGGATGTGGGCAGCAGCACCTGAGAGGGGCAAATTCCTGAATCCCTGTGCAGCGTTTACCATGGGAAGTCACAAGGTGAGGATGATGAGAGGTCCCAAAACCATCAGTCAGGCACAGGTGGTGCAGAGGAAGATCAGCAATGGGAGGGATTCCTGGGCATGGCTCTTGGGAGACACTCAGGCACCAGGAAGGGAGGTCCAGGGATATCTTGCAGCCCTGGGGATGAATCAGCTTTTAGGAGAATTTACCTGGGATTTATCCAAATTCTCCATCACATGGGTTCAAATGTTCAGCTAACAACTCCCTTTGGCTCAAAGTGATGTTTTAGGATGCTCTAGAACCTGCCAGCTCTTCCAGAAGGGCACAAAATTCAAGGACACTCCTGACACTGGGGACGAGCGACCAGAAAATGATTTGGGGCACGTTGCTTCCTGTGTGGGCCAAAGCAAGAGTCACACTCAGTGGAGGTCACTCCTGGCAGCTGGAAACAGCAGAAGGACACAGAAAAAGGCTAAAAGATAAATGACAGCACAGGAATTAATGTCAGCAGGAAAGCAATGCCTGACACAGGCCCAGCCAGAGAACCAGCAGAGTGCTGTGTAATGAAGAGCTGACTGCAGAGGAGCAAACCTGCCAGCCTGAGGCTTTCAGAGCTTAATTAACCCAAATACCTGGAAAGAAGGTGAAGAGGGGACAGAGAAGAGCCCTGCAGGGAGGTTTGTCCTGCAGCACAAGCCTGGCAGGCTCCAGTGCACCGTGGCTGATTTCAGGAACTGGAGGCAGGAAAATGAGAGGGGAATTTGTAGCTGTAGGGCCTGGAAACCTCAGCTTGAATTGCCAAGGAGGAGGTGCCTCAATCAGCTTTGTGCCTCTCATCTCAGTGTAGCTATCCCTTGCAGCCTAGGATTTATTCCAGATGCTGCCAGGAGAAGTTGTGGATGCCCTGGAAGTGTTCCAGGCCGGGCTGGACAGGGCTTGGAGTGACCTAGGTTATGGAAGGAATAGAGAGGGATAGAGATTATTTTTAAAGTCCCTTCCAACCCAAATTATTCTGGGATTCTATTCTATGATCTTGTAACTTTTGGGCATGAAGGACCAGGCTGGATGGTTGTGACAGAGTTGAATCTTGGTCCCTGGCTTCATCCCATGTGGCCTTGGCCACCAGAAAATGGACATGGCCAAGGACATGGAGTGACAGGATGAGGGGGAATGGCTTCCCACTGCCAGAGGGCAGGGCTAGATGGGATATTGGGAAGGAATTTTTGGCTACGAGGGTAGGAAGCCCTGGCACAGGGTGCCCAGAGAAGCTGTGGCTGCCCCTGGATCCCTGAGAGGATCCCCAGAAGTATCCCAGGCCAGGTTGGACAGGGCTTGGAGTGACCAAATCACAATCACAACCAAAGAAAGACCAAACCTCTCCCATCTCCTGTGCCTCTTCAAGATCCTCATCACAAATATCCTTCATCCCTTCATTTTACAGGAATAGTGGATGAACTCCATGCACAGGTGGTGGCACATTTGCAGGACACGAAGCCACGAAAGCGTCACTGCTCTGCCTTTGCATCCAAACAGAAGAGCCACGTCACGTGGATGTTTCTGAAATGACAAAATCAGGGAAGGACGAATGTGGCCAGGAATAAACAAGGAAGCAGAGTTACCCAGCATGTTTCCTTTGCCAGGAGTGTGACCTTGTCCCTTCTGGGAAATGGTCATTTGTGAAAAGGGAGCCTTGGCTGCCTCCAAAAGATGCTTGGAGGCGGAAGGGGATGAGGAGGTGGGGGATTGGAATGAGATGGTCTTTAAGGTCTTTTCCAACCCAAACTGTTCTGTGATTCCATGATTTTGGGAAGTAAAGAGCTTGCAAACCGCATGTGAAGAGTGGTACCAGTGGCAGTGATTTGGAAGGGAGAATATGGGCTGGGAAGAGTTGGAGACACAAAAAGTGGCAGGAATAGCAAGCATCTGCATTTCCCCTTTTTGGTTGTTTTTCTTTTCCTGAAACTTCATCCTTTTTAAGAAAGAAGCTGCAGACAGGGAATGTCAATACCCAGGTGAAGCAGAGGGGTGACAGGAGCCTGCTCAGCACCAGGTCAGGCCATGGTGTGCTCGGAGCATTTGAGGAAACAGAGCCTTTGTTTACTCAGAGGTTTGGGGAATTTCTCTGTCTCTGTGCCCAGAGAAAGCCGGGCACTCAGTCCTGTTGCTTTCCCAGCTCCAGCCACCCAGCCAAGGCACCCACATGTGCAGGGCAGAGTTCCATGGCTGGTCACCCTGGGAAGAGCCAGTCTGACCGGCTTGCCCGGAGCAGCCAAGCAGGAACATGGGCAGGAACGCCAGCTGCTTTCAACAACCGCCTGTAACACTTTAAAAACCAAAACAGAGGTCACGAGCTAAGAAAAAAAAAGCAACAAAACAAACTGGGGACAGGAAAACTGTCACTGAGCTTCGCCACTGGTTTCCCAAGGATGCCCACGGAGCCATTTCGTTGGAAAAGTGTCCTGGTTTCCACAGAGGAGGCGCAGACGGGTTGGGAGCTGCGGCGTGGGCCGGTCTGGTAGGTATCATCCCGATCCCCATGGAAGTGGCCACGCGTTTCGGCACCTTATTTGGCCATTGCTGCTCGTAGGGAGCGAGGACTTGTTGCAAACAGTGGGAAGAGCCCTGGGGATGCTTGGCTGGCTCTGACGCAAGAGCTGCGCCGGTGCATTTTTGACCTTGCTTTGCCTCTCGGCCTGAGCGCTGCAGCTCAGGGAGCCTCTACCTCCGCATGGGAGAGCAGCCCCTGGGATGGTGAGGGCAGGGAGAGGGGCTTCCTCGGGGAAAGGGGAACTCTGCGAGCGGGTTTGGGAGCAGAAGGAGCCGGCAGCCTTTCCTCAGCGTGCAGCCAGCTGCACTAAAAGGTTACCCAGCTCCGCGGGGCCGGATCCAATTGCATCAGCTGGGAACCTCGTCCAACACGCCGGGCCGAGAGTAACCCTTTCTATTTATTGCCCTATTGTTTGAGGCTGGAGGAACACGGAGATACCATCTGGGAAAGCTTTGTTGTTCCAGACCGGCTTTGGCCTGCGCTCCAGAGTCACCCTCTAAATCCCACTCTGGCTTCCACATTTAGGGGGCATGGAATGGGGGTTCCTGCGGCCAGGGATTGAGGCCCCAGGAGGGTTTGAGGGGGGAGGTCACCTGCTGCAGCATCACCCGATTTCCCTCTGGCAGCATCAAAACCCTCGGATAAAACCTGGCTAAGTCTGCCCAGAGTGACCTCAGGAAAGGTTTTATTAGTGTTGAAGGTGTATTAGGTATTAAAGCAGAGGAATAGCCTTTATAAACATCTCCATTATAACGGCAAAGTGAAAAGTGGAAAAATTTTACCATCCTGTTAAGAGGTTTTGTTGCCTGTGTGGTGCCAAAGCAACCTGGTCTAGTGGGAGCTGTCCCTGCCCGTGGCAGGGGGCTGGCACCAGATGGTTTTTAAGATCTCTTGCAATCCAAACCATGCCATGATTCCACGGTCCTAAAGCTCCCAGCGCCATTCACTGGGAATGTGGGAATGGTGCTCATGGAGACGGTGCTGGGCTGGCTGGCAGTGCCATCCCCAAGGCTGCCAGAGCAGGCACAGCTTTGCTGGGATGTGACTTCCCATCACCTGGCACGGGACAGGACACATCCACAGCGCTGGACCTCAAACCACAGCCCCTTCCGCGTGTTGGATTTTCAGGAAGCGCGGTTGCTCGGCGGGATGTGTGTATCACTGGGTGGAGGAGCTACAGGAAACGGATAATATTTTTTTTTCCTCCATTTGTGCCGGTTCAGACCCTTTTATTTAAAGACAGTTCCCATTTCCCATATTCACACAGATTATGAGGATGGAGGGAAGCAGCCCATCTCCCAGCCTCAACGGGGGCACGGGCTACTATGCCAAGGTAGGGTTTTGCTTAACGGGAAGGATTTTTCTTATTAATTTGGGGCCAGCGTTAAAAAACACCCCAAAGGGTGCAGAGTGGGCACGGCTGCCGTGGAACCCACGTGTATTTGGGACGCCAATGTTCCTCCAGCCCTAATGGATGCTTTCCGGGCTGGCTCCCGAATTTCCCACTCTGGATGCCCTGGGACCTCTCCGGGCTGGCTCCCGAATTTCCCACTCTGGATGCCCTGGGACCAGCGGCCACGAGCGGAGAGGGGCAGGGCTGAGCAAAGCCGGGCATAGCCGGGCCGGGATGAGATAAACTGGGATGAGCTGAGCTGGGATGAGGCGGGCAGAGCCGAACCGGGATGAGCCAGGCAGAACCGAACCGGGATGAGCCAGGCAGAGCCGAACCGGGATGAGCCAGGCAGA
>VYXF01009272.1:31567-44157 GCA_013397295.1 Polioptila caerulea | reverse complement strand
CGTGCGCCAGCCCCCTACCCAGTGCTGTGCTCCAGCTCCCAGCGCTGTGCTCCAGCTCCCAGCACCCTGCCCAGTGCAGTGCCTGAGCACCCCAGTTTACCCCCAGCACTCTGCTCCAGTATAATGCTCCTGACCCACCCTGACCCAGTACCCTGACCCAGTACCCTGCTTTTCGCTGCCATCACCGCTGCTCCAGTACCCTGCTCCAGGACTGTACTTTTGTCTCCCAGCACTGTGCTTTAGCTGCCAGCATCCTGCCCCACTACAGTGCCTGAGCACCCAGTGCTGTGCTCCAGCACCCTGCTCCAGTACTGCGATTAGCTCCCAGCACCCTCTCCCAGTACTTTGGCTCCCAGCATCCTGCCCCAGTACTGTTTTAGCTCCAGCACCCTCTCCCAGTACTCTGCCTTAGCCCCCAGCACTAGGGAGCCCCCCAGGTCCCCACACCCTGCCCTAGCCCCCCATCCCAGCCCCCCTGCATCCTTCCAGGCTCCCACTCTCACCTCCTCCACCACCCAGACTTCACCACCCCGGGGTCTCAGCCCCATCCACCTTCCCACCCAGGATTTCACACGGAGTTCGCAAACAGCTCCGTTTTCGGCTCGGGGGGGTTGGTGGGCGCTCCACATTTCGCAGCAAAACTTCATCCCCGAGTCCCGTGCGAGCAAAGCGCTGCCGAGGGCCCGCGGGGCGATCGGTGGGGTGATGTGGGCGAGGGGACCCTGGGGACACGGCGCTGTGCGGTGGCTTTGGGTGCACACCTGGACAAAGAGCCCGTTTGTCCGGGACGCGTGGGAACACCGGGACGTGGCCAGAGCTCGGTCCCCGCCGCAAGCGGGGAGCGCGGCCCCGCCGAACCTCCTCCCCCTTGTCCCTTTTTTTATCAGCTCTTTATGGCTCGGCTGTTTGTTCAGCGGTGCAGCCCGGGCTGATGGCTGTAATTGCTCAAATAAAATATTAATTGCGAGGTCCCGCGCGTGCCTGCGGCTGTGGGAGTAGCGGAGCTGTCAGCTGCAGGTCCCGCTCCGCTGCGGAGCCCGCGTGTGGCTCTAAAAAGCCCATCTTCTTAGGTTTTGATTTATTAATTATCTGGAGTCGCAGGAAGGAAGAGATGGGCTCAAATACGCTGGGGTTTCAAAAGGAAGCGAGCGCTTCAAAGGGTCTCATGCTGGAGGCAGCCTGAACTGCCCGAAAACTTCATTTTATTCTGTTTGGTTTTGGGGTTTTTTTACTTTAACGCTGGAGGTGCAGAAATCGAGCTGAAATTTTTGCTGAAATCGAGCGCTCTGTGGCTGGGGGAAAAGCAAACCAGCTTTCTAGAGGTGCTAAAAACCCCACCCGTGAGTGAAGGAGCGATGTGCTGGTGTCGGGAGATGCCGGAGCTGCTCCAGGGCCGGAGCGCGTGTGGAAAGCCAGGCGAGGACCTAAATTAGCTCCTGACGTAATCCATCCCCCCCGAAATGTTTGCCCGGATCCTCTCCACTTGTTAAATTAGGGATTGTATGAGAGGGAAGGAATGCGGCGTGGGGAGAGGGGATGGAGCTCCCCGGGGGGCTCAGCCTCAGTGCCTCCCTTCCCGGGATGCTCAGATCCACGGATATCTCCGGCTGTTGCCTTCCCTCTCTTCCCCCTTGGCTTTCACGGCCCAGCCAGGCTCTACGTATTTAGTTCCTTTTAATCTTCCTGCGTGTCAGCTCTTCCAGCCCTCTCATTATTTTTATGGCTCTTCTTTGAGCTCCTGCCAGTGGAGCGGGGTCGGGTTTAGCAGAGCGGGGTGGGACAGGGCTCGTTCCTCATCCTGCCCGTGCTCCTCAGTGCCTCCCTTCATCCACCCTCTGCGCTGCCTCGTCTCCACAGAAATTCATTTTGCAATTTTTCCACGTCGAAACCCTTTCCCTGCATTTTTAACCTTTCCCTCCCTGTCGTTCCTCTGTTTAATTCCTTGCTTCAACAACTTTCGGTGTTAGAAAAAAAAAAAAAAATTGCTCTTCTCCTGCCAAGCAGATTTTTCTGCTGTGAGTTTTAAGGAAATTTCCTGAAAATAAGGTTTCCTTGCAATTCTGTGTTTCCCTGTGGGATCCCCCATGGGCTGAGGGGAGGAAGGAAGGCGGGTCAGTGCCTTGGGCTGGGATTTGCCTGCTCCATCCTTTGGGACAAATCCTGCAGGCTTTGGAAAGGAGATTCCTGTGGCCTGCCTGGAGTTCCCCTGAAGTTTAGGACATCAGTGGGAATTTGCAGATCAGCCAAACTCCTTGCAGGGTGCTGGTAGGAGCTCTTCAACCATCAGTGAACGGGGTGGGGAAAATGCCTTCCCTCCTCCCAGCAGCAAGGAGAGCTTGGAAATGGGAAAAATCTTGATTTACATCAGCATTTATTGATGCTTGCAGGAGAAAACATGCAGTAAATATCCAGTTGGGATGAAGCAGGAGTCCAGCAAAGCCTGTCCTCCTTAATTCAGGGCTGCAGGTATCCATAAATCCCATGGACTCGGTCCCTGCCTGCACAGAGCGGCTGCAGTCGGACTCTTTGGGAACAGGCAATTAAAATCCGTGCCTGATGCAGGCAGGGGTTGGAGGAAGCCCAAGCAGCAGAGAGGGATTCTGGTAACTCAAGTGAATTGCTATGACCTGTTGGCTCCCCTGTTATTCATCACCCGCTGGATTAAACCACTCCGTTAATTGAGCCATGCCAAGTTCTTGGCAAAGTCATCCCTGAAAAATCAGCAAAAAAAACTGCTGAGGTTTTAAGAGCAGCAGCATTTAGTTGCTCTGTGAGGGCTGGGGTCTGTAGTGGAAACTCCTGGTGCTCTCTCAGGGATTTTTAGGAATTTTGCCACTATTGACTTACAAACAAAAAAAAAAAATAAAGCGAGGCTTAAAATCACTGGGAGCAGAGGAAGGAAGGAAGTGAACGCAGGTTATTGTTGTTGTCAACTTGAGGCTGTTTTAAACACATGGAATTAAAAAAATCCTGCTTTTTCTGAAACGTGCTTGGGAGGAGCTCTGTGGGATTTCTGGAATTCTGTGGGATATGTGGGGGATGCTCTGTCTGGTCATGGGAATAAAGGAATAGCTGACAGAAACAGGGCAGGGGGGACAAATGGTGTCTGGCAGAGGCACAGCCTAAGACAGATGACCTAAATGTGCACTGAGCAGATTCAGAAAGTCCGTGGATAGAAGTTTTGTGATGGAAATGTGGATTTCTCTCTGGGATTCTTTTACAGGCAGGATAGGGGTGGCAGGCAGCTCCAGCTCCCGGGGTTTTCTGGGAGCACTGAGCATCTTTTTGGGCTTGTACCTGAGGAAAATAGATAAGTGAGTGAAAAAACCCCAGCAAGATTTGGAATTATAGCTGTCGTTCTGAACCAGAAGGGGTTAAGGAAGGGTAGTGTGGTGGCATTCCTATTTTAGTGACCTGGGATGGGCAGGAGAGCTGACATGGATAAATGTCAGAGCAAACCCTCTGCCCTCAGACAGGCTGATAGTGGCAGGCAGTGATGACATCCCCTGAAGCTTTGGGTTTTTTTGTGAATTGAAGCTGGGACAAGGATTTGTGCCACTGGTTTAACCTCCATTGTTCCCTATGGCAGCTCCTCCACTATCTCCTTTGTGTCACCTGGGAGAGGGTGGGATGTCACCTGAGGACTGGCACCTGAGGATTTGTCCCGTGCAGTTTTGGTTGTAGCACTTTAAGCTGTTTTTTTAAAGTGGTTTCAGCCTGCAGATGTGTCTGGGATTCACCCCAGGGGCTCTTTTCACCATCAAATAGACTTGGCTGTGTTATCTTCCAAGGATTTCAGCTCCATTCCTTGCAAGATCAATTCTAAATATGTGAAGTCTCCTCTCCTTAATGGACCCCTGAAAGGTTTATGAATAAAACACCAACAAAGTGCAGCGTCTTTGATTTGCCCAGGTTTGTGTTTGAGGTTTTGCAGTGCTTATAAACACTCCAGGCCCTCGTGAGACTTGCAGGGGAAATTCTTTGCCTTGCAACTGGAATGAACTCTTAGAAACAGCTTAAGGCTATGGGAGAGAAATGCAGAGTCCTTGTCCCAGCCCATTCCTGTTGGAAGCACGAGGCAGAGGAAGCTGCAGGGCTTGTCTTGTTCCTTGTGCTTTGGATTTGGCTGGAATGAGGCATCCAGATCTGGAGACTCCTGCACAGAAAGGACAAGGAGCTGCTGGAGCAAATCCAGAGGAGGCCAGGGGACTGCTCCAAGGGCTGGAGCCNGGAGGAATGGGTGGGATATTGGGAAGGAATTCTTCTCTGTGAGGGGCTCAGATGGAATTCCCAGAGAAGCTGTGGCTGCCCCTGGATCCCTGGAAGTGTTCCAGGCCAGGCTGGATGGGGCTTGGAGCACCCTGGGATAGTGGAAGGTGTCCCTGCCCATGGCATGAGATGGGCTTTGAGTTCCCTTCTAACCCAAACCCTTCTGGGATTCTCTGACTGTAGCCACACAATCTAATCTAATAAAAACCTAATTCCCAGAATTAGGTGTCTGAGCATCACTGCTTGGTGCCAGGCACGACTCTGGGCATTTCTCCAATCTGTGCCCAAAATGTCACCTGGGCACCTTCACTTGGGACATCCACAGGTGCTCATCTGTCCATCAGGTGCCACCTGAGATGAGAAGGATTTTTTCCTTCAAAATCAGCACTGATCACTCCTCAGTGTTGCTTTCCAGGTGCATGACAGCCCTGAGGGGACTCCAGGTACCATTCAATCCTCCAGGAGCTGTTTGTGTCCCCCTGGGGCTGGGTGCTGAGAGCCTGTCCCAAATAATGTCACACATGGGGGTGATGTTTGCTGTGGCTTGGGCAGGCACTGGCCCCGCTCCGGATTTCCCTGGAAAATTTCTTCCCAATTTCTTCTTTTGCTTTTACCCAGCAAAACCTGCCCAGCTGGCAGGTGGTGGGGTGGTGAGCACAGAGGGGGATCTGGCACCTGCTGAGCACCAAAATCCTCCTGCTCCAGATCCAGGCAGGATTTTGGATTTTGGATTTTGCAGTTCTGAGTTGGAATCGGTACCCAGCTGGATGCTTCCACTTCAGCAGCATCCCCAAGGAGACCAGCAGATCTGCCCTCATTCCCTGCATCTCCATATTACCACTTGATTAATCCCTTCCCTTGTGGCCTGTGCTGATCCTGACCCTCCAAACAGCCCATTTTTGGTGACATTTAAGTGACAACGTGCCCGGGCTGTGAGCACACACCCCAGCCTTGCACACTGATCCGTGAGGGGCTGGCTCATTCCTTCCCATCCAGCTCTGGACTGCAGGAAGCTCCTACGTGGGCTCAGATTGATCCTGGCTCAAATAAAGTCCTCTTTGTGAGCCTGAGTGGAATATTCAGCTGAGCTGCCAATGACCAGAGGAATTCAGGGTGGGGGGAGGTAAAAGCCACATAGAGGCAGCTCCAAGCTGCAGTCACAGCAATTAATATTTGTACTCAGAGCAGCAACCATTCTTTAGGGACCAAAACAATTCAGATTTTATTTTTATTTATTTATTTTTTTAAAAATTCTGTCACTGTGAGCCATCTGATTTGGCTGGAAGGTGCCCAGCTGAGCCTGCAGGTCCCAGTGGGAGGGGAAGGAGTGCGGGGTTGGGAGGTGGTGTCTGTGTTCCTGCAGATCCCAGAGCCTGGGTTTGTCACACCACAGACAGGAAATTGTTGGGTTTGCTGCTCCCACCCAGCCCAAATCAGTAGTTTCCTCTTCAGGCTCCCTCAGGTTTCGATTTGACATAAGGCACGTGGGGAATCTGGTGTGGGGAGCTGAAAAAATCATAGAAATCATCACATTCACACACTTCTCCTTCTTTTTAATCCTTTTTTTTTTCCCTTTCCCTTTTTTGCCATTTTCCTCTCTATCAGGGCTTGTGTCTCACCCTGGCATCTGCTAAAGTCTGTCTAAACCATACAAAAACTCAGAGAAATTGTACTCAGAATAGAATCCCTGGAAATACTCAAGGCCATGTTGGAGCACCCTGGTCTACTGGGCAGTGTCTCTTGGGCTGAATTAAATGGTTTTTAAGGTCCCTTCCAACCCCTCTGTGATTCCATGATTCAGCAAACCAAGCACCTGGATTTTAACCCTTGGTCTTTGATGTGATAAAAAAGGGATTGTGGATATCTGCCTGAAATTGTGGATGTGGGGAATGTTTACTGAGTTGGGAAAGATGAGGGATTATTTGCACTGCAAACTTCAGTTGTTTCAACATCACCAGGGACACCAACACTGCCAGCTCCTGGTTTGGGTGTTGGGGGAGTTTTTTTAGTGGTGATTTTTCTGACACATGAGGGGAAGGAAGGAAGATTTACAGCCCTTGTGGAGCTCACTGATTTCAGCCCAGCATCCAGCCCTGGGTGTGCTTGGGGGGAAAAGCCTCGTGGTGTGGAAACATCTTGGAGAAGCTGCATTTCTTCATTCTCATTCTGAAATGTGCATTAACTGATTGCTTAGAAAGGGGCAGGGAAACAGAACTGAGCAGAACTCAGCTGGTGGGATTCAGTCCTGAATGTTCCAGTGGCTTTCAGGAGTTTATGGTGTGTAATTTGGAAAAATGCTGAGACACCCAAATTCCTACTGGATGGAATTTTAGCAGAGTTGCAGTAATTTAGTTTTCTTGCCCAAGTTTCCTTTTGGCACATCGCTGTCATCCAGGCTGAAGCTTCTACCAGGTAGAACTGTTGGGACAGACCATGAGAAATGCCCAGAAAACCAGAGGAAAACTTTATTTATTTATTTATTTTTGATTTCTGGAGAACTGATCCTGGTTTTTCTTTCATTCACCCATTTTCCAGCGAGGTTGCAACACCTCTGGATGCAGCTCCCATCCTGTGGCCATTCAGATGTGACCCTCAGCTGGGAGCTGTGTGCATGGCATGGCCCTGTGCCAGCATGGATCCCCCTCTTCCATCTTGGGAGATCCCCACTTTTTGGTAAAACCTGGCTGAATTTGGCCAACAGGTTTCAAACAGCTCTGGGAGGGGATGCACATAAAAAACCAGCCACACCAGCAGCTGCAGAAACCTTCCCCTTTCCAACCTCAGCTGATTTTTAGCTTGCAGAACATCCTGACAGCACCCAAAAAAATCCACCTTGCCAATGGGTTTTAAATCTCCTCCCAGCCCATTACACCTGCTTGGCTGCTGCTGGTTTTGTTTCTTTCCCCCTGCTCCCTGCAGGCACGGGTGCTTTGGGAAGGGTTAATTGCTGAAACTGCAATTCAATTAGAAAGTCTGGGCTTTTATGAAATTGCCTGGAAGAAGCTCTGTCCCTGTCTTGGCTGATGCTCCACAGAGCTTTGTCCAGCTCCAGAGATCCTGCAGCAGGAATTGTCCCCATCCCTCATGGCCTGCCCCTGGGATTTAGTGCCAGGTTTTGGGCCTGGGATGGGTGAGGCACATCCAGGCTCAAGGCTGGGGGTGTTAAAGACCTTGAAAAGTGTTTTGTGTTCTTTAATGAGTTTGGGGCAGCAGGCAGAACCAAAAAGAAATCATGGAATCATGGAATGGTGTGGGTTGGGAGGGAGCATCTCATTCCACTCTCTGCCATGGCAGGGACACTTTCCACTGTCCCAGGTTGCTCCAAGCCCCTTCCATCCTGGCTTGGGACACTTCGAGGGATCCAGAGGCAGCCACAGCTCCTCTGGGCACCCTGTGCCAGGGCCATGTTCTTCTGACCACGATCAACACTTGCAGTTACACAGTGGGGTCCTGAGGCATCACTTTCCAGGGATCTAAGCTTTAACCAGGGACTGACCATTAGAGCACTTGGGGATTTGCCTGGTGAGAGGCTGGGAATTCAAGGTTGGGAATTCAAGGTTGGGAATTCAGGGTTGCCCATCATCCTCCCTTCCCTGCCTGATGCATCATCTCTCCCAGTGCATGTCCTCTGGCTCCCTTACTGGGTGTGATGTCTTTTTGGCAGGAGCAGCTCCCCTGGCTTGCACATTGCTCAGGGCTGAGTCAGGGCTGCTGTCACCCTGGGACACTTGTCCTTTTTGGAGAGGGAAGGGAGGGTCAGGGAGGCTGGGCTGCTCCTCAGCACAGCTCCCTGGAGAAGTGCTTTTCCTTCCTTCCTTCTTTCCTTCCTCTGCTGCTGCATTTCTGCCCGATGCTTCCTATTTTGTGCTGGATGAATCATGGAAACCACATTCCCTAATCGAGTTTTCTGCCATTTCTCATGATTCCATGGAGGCAGGAGCAGCGAGGGCTGCTTGAAGAATGGGGGGGAACAGTTGGCAAAATCATGTAGTGAAGATCCTGTTTCAAAAAAAATCCAATTAAAAAATTACTAATCCACTCTTGCTTTCCTTTGTTCCGTGCCATGGACAAATGAGTAACCCACATTTCTCTGGGTTGCTGGTGCAGAGATTTAAAGGAATTCTGCACAGCAATGGCAAAGACCTTCCTGAGCCCATCAAATGGAGTTGTTGGGGAGCTGAGGTGATCTCAGCCTTCGGCTCCTCTGAAGAGTTTCCCCATATTCCAGCTGGGTTCAGCTTCTCTGGAAAACTTCCCTCCCTACTCAGGGGTTGAGACAGGATTGAGTATGGCTGTGCAAGCATTTAAATGTGACATAAAGCTACCAAATACCTGAAAAGCTAAAAATTGAAGGGAAAATTTTGCAGGAAAACGTGATGCCACATCCATGGAAGTGTTCAAGGCCAGGCTGGACAGGGCTTGGAGCAACCTGGGATAGTGGGAGGCATCCCTGCCCTTGGCAGGGGGGTGGAACAAGATACAATCCAAGTTAATAAACTTTCTAGAAAGCCAATTGAGCAATCCTGGTAACACTGGGAAGAGCTTCCTTCCTCCAGTTTACTTTAGAAATACAGTGGCTTTCAGGCTTGTTAGGATTTGCTCTTCTCCCTGTATCCCATGGGCTGAGCATCTCGATCCCTGCACTGCCAGGAGCTGCATTTTGGGATAGTTGGGTGTATCAACTCTTCAGCTCTCCAGTTACCCCCTCTGCCTCGTCAGGACACAGACTTTCCATTGCACAGCTCACTTAGAATCCCAATAAAAGGCAAGGAAAGAATCCCACTTGGTTTTCCAGCAGCGTTTCAGCAGACGCTCCGTAATTTCCCTGAGCAAGGACACACACATGGAACATCCACATGCAGCATTGCATTCCAACGTGCTCAGCCTCCTCCACTGGGCTTTTTTTTTACCCCTTCCCTCCTCCTTTTTGCCTTGTTTCTGAATCACTCTGTGCCACTGCATGGAGGCTTTGACGTCAGGACTTTGCTGTGAGTGTGTGCCCTGGCACGCTGGGATAAGAGGGAGCTCTCCTGAGCTGGGTCGTGCTCATGGAATCACAGAGTTGGGAACAAGGCTCCTTTTGTCCCTGTTGGTTTGGTGGTTGGTTTTTACTTTATTAAGTCAAACTGGTTTTCTTGCAAGAAATTTTCTTCTCAGGTTGAAATTCCAGCGCAAGTCCACCCTTTTTTTGGGCACCTTTGTGGATGGTGCAAAAATTTCATCCTGCTTTATTTTCAGGAAAACAGATGTTCTCCTGAATATTTGTTATCCTGAAAATAAAGTAGGGTGAAATTTTGGCAGGGGCAGAATAGTGATGGGGAAAGGAGGAATGGTTTTGAAGAGAGGAGGTTTTTAGTCCCAGCTCATTCCTGTTGGAAGCCCGAGGCAGGAGGAGGCTGCAGGTTCCTTGTGCTTTGGGCTTTGCTGAAATCTGGGATCCTCATGCAGGGACGTGGAGCTGCTGGAGCAAATCCAGAGGAGGCCATGGAGATGTTCCAAGGGCTGGAGCCCCTCTGCTCTGGAGCCAGGCTGGGAGAGCTGGGGGTGCTCACCTGGAGAGGAGAAGGCTCCAGGGAGAGCTCAGAGCCCAAAGGGGCTCCAGGAGAGCTGGAGAGGGACTGGGGACAGGGGATGGAGGGACAGGACACAGGGAATAGCTTACACTGCCAGAGGGCAGGGATGGGTGGGATATTGGGAATTGGGAATTCCTGGCTGTGAGGGTGGCGAGGCCCAGGCACAGGGTGCCCAGAGCAGCATTTCTTTAAGGCATCTGCATAGTTTCTTTCTTGTTGAATATGTTACTTAGAAATAGCTCCTGGCCTGTATCTAAACCTCTGTGACCCATTTGTCGAGGGTTTGGTTTCTTACAGAAACAAAGCTGACGTTTCAAAACAGGACTGCCAACCCTCTGGGTCAGTTCCCACTGCCCTGTGCAGTCTGTGGCATCTGGATGGGCTGTGAGCATCCAGGAGCCAAGGACAGAGCTGCTGGGATTCAGGGGACTGGTGGCTGACACATTTCCACAGCCTGGTTGTGGAACTCCAGCTCTGGCCTCTGGAAGCAGCAGCCATTCTGGAACTACCACTGCTCACTACTACTGCTGTGTTTGGATATTCCTGCTATGTCTTGATTTCTAAACCTTATTCTAAGGCTGGGTCTGCAGCCTCCCATGCATTTCTCATATTTTTTCATCACAGAACAGCTGCTGAGAGTAGTTGAGATGGGATATTAGGAAGAAATCCTTCCCTGTGAGGGTGGGCAGGCCCTGGCACAGAGCAGCTGTGGCTGCCCCTGGATCCCTGGGAGTGTCCAAGGCCAGGCTGGACAGGGCTTGGAGAACCCTGGGATGGTGGGAGATGTCCCTGCCCTTGGGGGACTGGATGATCTTTAAGGTCCATCCCAACCCAAACCATTCCAGGATTCCATGAAAACGATGGTGAGATTTGCCCGTGGTGGCAGATCCAGGGGAATTTCAGGTACCATTCTGAGTTATCCATGGATAAAACCCCCTTGCACGGGTGGTGGCTGCACAGTGGCTGCTCTGCAGGCTCCTTCCCATTGCATTTGTCAAATACATGTGGGAGATGTGATTAAAACCCCTCTCAGGTCCCATTAGCTCCGGGAGCATCAGCTTGTCCTGGCTGCAGCTTTATGACATCAACCTGATGATAATTTTATGGGCTGTTTATCTCCCTGTTTTCAAAGTATAATTTTTCAAGTGTTGTGGCCAGAGGCTGGAGGGGTTTTTGTTCCATTTTGAACTTTGCTCTGCAATTAAATCCCCGTTGGGGGATGGAGGGGACTCTACTCCAGTGCACTCCAGAAGACTCATATTTTCCTAAAATTATGGATTTTGCCCCAGGGCAGCAACTGTGTCACCCAGCAAACACATCAGGATTTCTCCTGGACTCGTGATAAATGAAAATAGCTCTGTTTTTAAATTTTTATTTTTTTTTTCCTCCATAATTACCCTGGAAGGAGTGGCTTTGGCATGTTTAAAGGAATCTGGGTTTCCAGAGGACAGTGGGAGCAGTGAGGGGGCTGGAGGGAGGGAGCAGTGGGTTCAGATGACACTGATATATGGGTGTTACACTTTAGACATATATATTGATATAAAATAAATACATAACCAATATGAAAAAATAGAAATAAAAATAAATAGATATATTCTAAGAAAAATCTTCAGCATCTAAATAAAGACATATATTTTAAGAAAAATCTTCAGCATCTTTAGGACCTTCAGTAACTCTCTTGGCTATTGGGGTGTCCAGGGTCAGGAGTTGGGCTTGATGATTCCTTTCCTTTCCTTTCCTTTTTCCTTTCCTTTCCTTTCCTTTTTCCTTTCCTTTCCTTTCCTTTTTCCTTTCCTTTCCTTTCCTTTTTCCTTTCCTTTCCTTTCCTTTTTCCTTTCCTTTCCTTTCCTTTTTCCTTTCCTTTCCTTTCCTTTTTCCTTTCCTTTCCTTTCCTTTTTCCTTTCCTTTCCTTTCCTTTTTCCTTTCCTTTCCTTTCCTTTTTCCTTTCCTTTCCTTTCCTTTTTCCTTTCCTTTCCTTTCCTTTTTCCTTTCCTTTCCTTTCCTTTTTCCTTTCCTTTCCTTTCCTTTTTCCTTTCCTTTCCTTTCCTTTTTCCTTTCCTTTCCTTTCCTTTTTTCCCTTTTCCTCCTTTCCTTTTTCCCCTTCCCCCCTCTTTTTTTCTCCTTTATTCCCATTCCCCTTCTTCCCCCTTTCCTCTTCTTTATCCTTGCCCTTCCCCATCACTGCTCCCCTGCTCCATACACCAAATTAGCCTTTTTTTCCCAGTATTTCTCAATGTTTTAGGAATATTTGCCCTCTTCCCTGAATTTTTTGTGCTCTAAGACTGTTTCTTCCCCTCTCCTGGACACATAAAAAAGGAAAACCCACCAGAGCAATCACACGAGGTTCTGTGCCATTAATTTTGATGGTTGGTTGTGATGGGTTTTTTCTCTTTTTATTTTTTTTTTTTCACTTCCAGCCTTAAATTTCCCTCCTCCCCGAGTTTTTTGAACACTTTTACCCTGTTTTCCATGCTCAGTGGGCAGGAGAGGGTCTCCCCCCATCCCTGAGCTGCCCCAGGGCATTCCCAGCCATTCATGGCTGGAAGTTTCTTTTCCTTTGAAGGATTTTTTTTCTCCTCCTCCTGCTTCCCAAGAGGGCTTTGGATGGAGCCAACACCCAGCCCGGGGCTTGGAGAGCCCCTTGGAGCAGTGAGGGCTGGATTGAGGCGTTATCAGCAGGAATTTGTGTTTAAAAGTGCTTTCATCAGCTGCCTGCACTCTGTGCTTTTTGTCCACATCTGTTTGGTT
>VYXF01009272.1:17026-30804 GCA_013397295.1 Polioptila caerulea | reverse complement strand
TATAATATAATATAATATAATATAATATAATATAATATAATATAATATAATATAATATAATATAATATAATATAATATAATATAATATAATATAATATATCTTTTTATAGCTATAATTTTTATATTTTATATTTATATTTTTCATATATAAATTTGAGATAATGGAAAGGCATTTTGCCACCTCAGCTTCCCAAGTGTGCCTAGACCAGAGCAGGGATAATCCTGATTAAATCCACCCCTGGGAAAGAGCCAGGGAAAGCTGTGGAGCGAATTCTGCTCCTGTGGAAAACCCCCCAGTGGGATGGATGGGCTTTGGCTCTGGAGTTTTTTGCTCCAGTTTTTTGGTCCTCATGGATTGTTCCTGTGGGAATGCTGAAGATTTGAACCCATTGCCCTAAAAGCCATCATTTATAATTAAGGAATGAGCTGCTCCTGCTGCATCTGCTGCCTCTCCCAAGGTGGAGAGAATTCCAGGGAAAACAGCATCAGCTGCAAATCCTGTTTCCAAAAATCCACCAGAACTCTGTGACCCAGCCCAGGCAGGCTTGCAGAATTCCCACTGTACCTCCCCAAGCTTATGCAGCAGCCTTTGAGTTATTGATGATCCCCCCCAGAGTGAAGGTGATGCATTTGCAGGGGCTTGGCTGCCCTCTGGATTTCATCCTGGCTGTGAGTGTGGAAGGGAATCCCAGGAAAGCCTCTCCAGGAGGTGGGAGCCACCCCTGCCTCCCAAATCCCCACCCAGTGGGATTCAACCATGCACTGGGAAGGGGCAAAAAAAAGAGATTGATTTGGTTATATCAGAGCTCTGTTGTCCTGAGCAGTGCAGGGAAGGAGAACCCATTTGCAACAGGGGATATCCCAAAATAACCAGGAAAATACAATGTTTATACAGTGCTTGTATCCTACTGCTTGTGAGTCCTAAGCTGGCCCGGAGGAGCTGCCAAGTGACGGCAGAGCTTCTGCAGGAAGGAGCTTCAATAGCTGCTGCAGCAGGAAAGGCACTTTAAAAACCCCAGGATTGGCAGAGGGAGAGGGTTTTGGGAGCAGCCAAGTGCTGGGATAAATGGGATAAATAAATAAATGGGCTATCAGGCAGGGCTGCCTCAATTTTCTTTGCCCTTCACCCACATTCAGCCTTGCTGCTTGAATGCTGATGGTGTTCGTGTGACAGAGAGCCCAGAATTAAAACACAGCCCCTGTGCATCTCCATTCAGCCTTGCTGCTGCTGCTGCTTGGATTCTAGGTGGGAATTTAGTGGGGGAATTAAAATCTGCAATTGTAATTCATGCTGGACAAGCTGGCGGGCTGCGACTGCGGCCAGGCGCCGGCGGGGATTGAAAGCTGAGGGTGTTGGAGCTTTAAAACACTTTATGGAGCAGCCCTTTGCTCCTTCTCTCACTGTTCTGTCCTCACAGAGGTCTCTGCAGCCCTCTGGGTGATTTAAGATGCCTCTCTCGTTCCCAGGACTGTCTGAATGGCTTTCCAAGGGGAACAGCTCCGTGGGTTTCGCTGTACAAAACATCCTGAACGTCCCTCGTGCACGTCGCTGCCTCTTGGCACACTTCTGGGAGGCAAATGCAACCCCAGGTTCTGCCTGGAAAAAAATTTTAAAAATCCCAGCTGGGTTTGCCAGCCCTCCCAGGCTCCAGAGGTTTGGATCCAGGCTGCAGGGAAAGGTGGGGGAAGCAGGGAGCAGGGTTTATTTTTGAGGCCGGGAAGGAAGCGCCGTGCTTCCCTTTCCCGAGGGTGTTGCTGCTGGGGTTGGGCTCCTGGAGCTCCCTGAGCCCAGCCCAAGCTCCAGCTGATGCTGACAGCTCCAGCTTCCACATCCCTGCTGCCTTCACCTGGGGGATTCCTTGCCTGGAACGGTGGCAGTGGTTCCTTGTGACCCTTACACGTGTGCAGCTCATCCCACAAGGGTTTGGCTTCTGAGAGATCTCAAAGCCCCTCCAGTTCCACCCTCATGTGCAGGGGCACCTTCCACCATCCCAGGCTGCTCCAAGCCCTGTCCAACCTGGCCATGGACACTCCCAGGGATCCAGGGGCAGCCACAGCTGCTCTGGGCACCTGTGCCAGGGCTTCACCACCCTCCCAGGGAAGAATTTCTTCCCAAAATCCCATCCAGCCCTGCCCTCTGGCAGTGGGCAGCCATTCCTCCTTGTCCTGTCCCTCCACCCTTTGTCAATATTCTTTCTCCATCTTTCTTGTAGCTTCCTCAGGTACTGGAAGGCCACAATTAGGTCACCCCAAAGCTTCTCTTCTCCAGGCTGAGCAATCCAAATTTTCCCAGCTTTTCCTCACAGCTCCATCCCTCTGATCATCTTGGAGTCCTCTGAGCTCCAGCAGCTCCGTGTCCATCACATTCAGCAGCTCAGAGGAGCTGCTGGAGCTACAAACATCACTGAGGTTTGCAACCTGTAGTAAACATCTAAATTCCTGGTCTGGGATCTCCAAGGTGAATTTGCAGTCCTTGGAGACTTACCTGAGCTCTGATAAATGAATGGCCAGCTGATTAATTGATAATAGTTGATAAATATCATAGGTTGGTAAATAGGAAGTGGCAGTGACTGATGGTGGTAGATGGGAAGAGCCTGAGCTGAAATACTCAGCCTTGTTGTGAAGCTGTAACCCCAACAAATCAGTAACTCATGAATTAGGACCTGGTGAAGGTTTCTAAACCTTTGGTCAGGTTTTACCAGGCTGCTGGCATTCCCTGGCCTGCAGGGATTGCTCCAAGCAATCCTGGATCCCTTGCAAAGCACCCAAGGCTCTCGTCAGCATAAAACTCAAATCCACAAAGCAGCTGCTAAACATTTGCCAGCCTCTTTTATATCTAACTGCCCCATGGGACAGGCACAGACCTTCCCCTTCCTGCTGGAACCAACATCTCACTGTTGATTGGAAGTGTTAATTACTCTCAGGCCCAAAGGCTTGTTTTTTGTGCCTGGCCTGAATGGTTAATCTGCAGTGTAAACCCAAATCCCTTTCTGTTAGGCATAAATGTTACTGATTCCAAATGCCTTTGGTTTTTTCCTCCCCCTGATTTTTGGTGCCAACTCGTTCAGCTTTCAGTAGGGCAGAAGTTGGACTTCATTACCAGAGTCCATTGTAATGATTTCTTGGATTTTTTTCCGGGTAGACAAGGCTTGTGCAAGTTTGCATGCTTTTCTATATTTGGTTTTGTTTAATTTGATTGTACAAAGCTGTTGAAAAGTCCAGCTGAACGTTTCCACTTTCTGCAGTCCTGACTGTGCCATTAAACCAGGAGTTCAAAGGGAAAATCCAGCTCCTGCTGGGTTTTCTCAGTAAACCCGAGCTGGAGATCCTGGTTTGAGATAGAGACAGGCAAAAGTTCATTTGTCACGTTGCTCTCATCTCAGCTGCATTCAGATGTGCCTCGTGGGGATAATCTTCACTATGACAGGATCATGGAATATCCTGAGCTGGGGGGAACCATGAGGATCATCCAGCCCAGCTCCTGTACAGGACCCCAGCGTGATGTTGGTGCTGGATTGTGTTCCTTGGTACCTTCAGTCCCTTTGGCTTTGTGTCTGCTGGGACTTGACCTAACCCTGGAAATTTTCCAGTTCTCTGGAATTGCTCCTTCCTCCCTGACTGGTGCCCTGGGGTGCCAAAGGATGAGGACAGGAGGTGTTGGAATAAATGTTTTCATTGGGGTTAAACTGGTGTTTCGTGATGGAAACAGGATCACCAGGGGGTCTGGAGCTGAAAACTGAATTATTCTGTTACTAAATAAATTCTGACATTCCATTCTCTTTTCCCTGTGTGGTGGAAGGACATGGAGCTGTTACTGCTTGTCAGAGTGGAAGTTGCTCTGCAGGAATGGCAGGGCCTGGTGTTAGTGAAAAATATTCCAGGTATTAGGGACAATATTGCCCAGGGTTTGTCTTTTGGAGTTCCCACCATGCTTTGGTGCCCCAAAGGCTTCCCAGCCTGGAGGTGACCTCCAAGGACCCCATGTTTCCATCCCTGCTGGAAGGAGATTTGGCTGTTGGGTTTTCTTGCTCATTTGGGAGGCAACCTTTAGTTTGTTGGGAATTCTCAGGGGTTTTTTGTAGAAACTGTTGAATTCTCCTTGCAAACCTCCTCCTGGTTCTGTTTTCCACGTGTGCCAAGGCTGGGCTCACCTCTGGATAGCACAGGTATCCTGGATGGTGGGGAAAAACCCAAGAATTGATAGTTAATGGATAGTTAACCCCCAAAACTGTGGAAAATCCCTGCTGGGGGAGCTGCTGGGTCCTTCATGACCCCTTGGCTTCGTGTTCCAGATGCCATCACTCCTGGGCTGGTGATCCACAGACACCTTGAGTCTCATCTTTATTCCCTTGGGTTCTCCCCTGCTTTCATACCCCATCAAAACAATACTGAATCCAAGCAGTTACTTGTATCCAGAAAGGGCTGGTGGAGTCTTTTGGATTTTAAAACTTCTTTTGTCCTCCCAAGGCTCCTTCTGGTCCCGCTTTTAACCGGGGGAAAAACGGCTTCTTTGTTGCAGATGTCAAGAAGGACTGGTCAGATCACGCGCTGTGGTGGGAAAAGAAGAAAACTTGGCTCCTCAAAACTCACTGGACATTGGATAAATACGGGATACAGGCGGATGCCAAGCTCCAGTTCACCCCTCAGCACAAGCTGCTGCGCCTGCAGCTGCCCAACATGAAGTACGTCAAGGTGAAAGTCAACTTCTCCGACAGGGTCTTCAAGGCTGTTTCTGACATCTGCAAAACCTTCAGTAAGTGCTGAAAATTCACCCCTGGGGAGCTTTCCTGCTGGGTTTGGCTGCTGCCTCTCCTCTGGTGCACGTGCTTGGCCTGTAAAATTGAGAAATCCTTGGTGTTTTCCTGCTTTGAGCACTCAGGAGTCGCCTGGACATCAAACAGCCCGGGTGCCCCTTCTTTTTCCCTTCCAGATCTACTCTTTTGTGTGTAAATACTTAAATAACAGAACCAATTGAGTCAAAAAGTGATTAAAAAATGCATTTTTTTGTGCTGAATTCTCTCCCATAGCAGAGCTGTCCTCAGGTTGTCACAGGCGAGGCTGTACCAGCCCTGCTTGATGTTCAGGCTGCTGATGTTGGGTTGTGATTTTTTTTTTTTTTTTTTTTCCCGCTGGTATATATGGGAGTAACCTACTATAAAGTGCAGTTGTTTNGATGTTGGGTTGTGATTTTTTTTTTTTTTTTCCCCCCTGCAAATTTATGTGCCAGATGAAAAGCAAACCCTGAAATGGGCAATCTGCCAGCCCTGTGGGTTGTCTTCTAGTGGAAAATCACATTAGGGATTAAGTGGTGATGCTCCACTGTAAAACTGTCTGGTGGAGGGAAGGAACCGAGTCTTGCTGTCTCCTCCTCTCCCTCATTTCCTGGTGAAGGAGAAGCCCAGGAGAAAGGAGGGATCATTCCCTACCAGCCACAATTTTTTACCCATCTTCACAAACTCCTCATCCTAAAACCAGATGCCTCTTCCCTGCCCACCAAAATAAAAACCCAGCGAGGAGATGGCAACTCCACCCCGAGGAACTCCAGGAAGCTCTCCATGTTGGAATTCTCCCTTCCCAAAAGAGCCTGCAACCCATCCTCAGCTGCAGCAAACCTATTCCTGCTCTTAGAAGGCAGCTGAGGTTGCTCTTGGCTGACCCAGTTGTTTGGGGAGGCAGGAGGAGCTCATCCCTCCGTGCCTTGTCCAGCGCAGCCGTGGTTTGGTTGATATTTTTAGCTGGTTACGGATCTTTGCTGTTCCTTTCCTCTTTTGTTGTGGGTTTTTTGGGGTTTTTTTTCAAACCTAAATATTGGGCAGTTTGTCCTTAAAATAGAAAAGGCTTAGCCAGCTTTATTTCTGAGTGGATTTTGCTTCCCCCACCCCCATGGCATTCAGGATGTCGTGCTAGACAGGGAGGTCCCAGGCGTGGACGCTGATGAATCTCTCCAGCAGTGACTCATGGCAGGAAGTTCTGATCTGCTTCACCACGGGACAGGAGATCTGTCACTGATGCTGTCAGAGCCTGAAGCAGCCTTTTCCTCCAGCTGCAGAGCTTTCGGTGTATTTGGGACCAAACCAGCAGAAAAATCCTGATTTTTAAAGGTTTGGGAGGGGGAAAAACCTTGGGAGGAGCAGAGGTTGGAGCTCTGAGCAGGCAGCAGGGACACATCCATGGTGGGTGGTGCTGACTTGCCTTCTGCAGCCTCTGAAGTGCTGGAAGAAGTTCCTGATTCTGGGCAGAGCAGCTTTTACTGGAAATGTCACTTTTCTCTGAGTGACTCTCAGCTGTCTGAGGACAGGCACAAGCTGCAGTGGTTGAGTTGTTTAGGCCTCCCAGTTGTGTTTACTGGGAGCCAGATGGTCAGCAGAGCTACTGGGAAGATGATGCATGAGCTTGGCTTCAGCTTGAGGGAAGAGGGATTGGGAAGTGGGGATGCAGAAGTGCTGGGATGCTCTTCCCAGGACCACAGAGGTATAAATACAAGTTATGTACAAAAACATTTTATATAAGTGTTAAAATGCTGCTGTAGATGTGGAAATACCACTATTCATATCTAATGGATTTGAACATTTATATACTTTATATATATGTAATATAAAAGCATATATTATATATTAATATAAAAATTATATTATAAAAATATATATTAAATATTAGGAATAAAATCTTGGCTGTGGGGGTGGCCAGAGAAGCTGTGGCTGCCCCTGGATCCTTGGGCAGGCCTTGGAGCAACCTGGGACAGTGAGAGATCATCCATGGCAGGGGCTTGGAATGGGATGATCTTTACAACCCAAATTATTCTGTGTATTTTGGGGTTCTGCCATTCTCCTTTCTCCCTCCCCAGCTGTGTTTCTCCTGCCCCATTTTTCTCCATTACCTTTCCCTGCCCTCCTCAGCATCCCTGCACAGCTTGGCCTGCAGAGAGCTCTCATGTCCCATATTAATCAAGCTAATTGGAAAACTGAGGAGATATTTCAAGGTGGAAGGGAAAGTGATGCCAGCATAGTCCTTGTCTCTGAAATCCCTTGATTTCTGGGCTCCAGGGAAGTTAGGACAGGGCTGTGCCTGGGAGTTGCTCATATTTCAGCTGTACCTGTTTGCTCTGGTTGCCCCTGGATCATTTAATTACACACCTCAGTAACTCCAGCACAAAAAGCCTCATCAGTGAGTAATTGAAGGAATTCCTGATGTTCTCAGGACTCTGGCTGGTTGCATTTATAAAATCCTCGCTACACAAGCAGGAAAACCCCGTGGGTGAATTATTTCAGGCTCTCCTTTGCTTCTGTTCCCTTTAAATTGTTACCCAGAGGTGTGACCCTTGCAGAGTGGGGTTGATTTTTAAAGAGGAGTCTCTGTTCTTGTGCAGAGGGAAATTATTCCAAAGGGCAGCTCCCCAGGGCTCCCAGGAGGTGCCTGTGGGAAGATGCTGGAGCCACTCACACACCCCTCACTTTCCTGGAGGTCGTGTGAAGCTGGAAAAAAACCCAATCTCACTCCCAGTGGCTGGATTGCAGCCCTTTGATTCCCACAGCAGCAGGCAGGAGGGTTAAAGGCATGGATTGACCCCGGCACGCACGAGGAGAGGAGCAGGCAGTGCATGGGATGGGCAGCCCTCATCCAAAGGGTGGCCTGGAATCCTGCCCAGGAGCAGCTGCTGGCAGGCAGCTCCAGCCTGGAGGGTCAGCTTTGATCTGCAATTAAAGACCAGAGAAAGAGAAAGTAAAACTTCACTTTTTTTTAAAATTTTTTTTTTTAATTATTATTATTTTTCCGGAGCGACAGGGATTTGTGTTTCCTGCCTGGCCAGCAGTGGGACACAAGGGATGGGATGGGATGGGATGGGATGGGATGGGATGGGATGGGATGGGATGGGATGGGATGGGATGGGATGGGATGGGATGGGATGGGATGGGATGCTCCCGTGTGCCTCCCAGCTCTCATCATCCCACTGGGAGAGAATTCCAGCCAGAAAAATGCCCATCGAATATCCAAGTGCAATTTGGTGAGGTTGCACTCAGCATTTTATTGGTGTGAGTGGGAATATCCTCACTGGAAGTGGGATTTGGGGAGGTAGGAGATGCTCACCCATCATCCATCATAACAACAAATGGAAAAATCCTTTTTTTCCTACGTGAATAGGAAGGAATTCTTGGTGTGAGGGCAGTGAGACACAGGGTGCCCAGAGCAGCTGTGGCTGCTCCTGGATCCCTGGAAGTGTCCAAGGCCAGGCTGGACATTGGGGCTTGGAGCAGCCTGGGACAGTGGAAGGAGTTCCTGCCCATGGCAGGGGATTGGATGGTCTTGAAGGTCCGTTCCAAACCAAACCATTCTGGGATTCTGGGATGGCTTCACTTGACTCCAGCCCAGTGGATGCTTTGCAGCTGCTCATGCCCTTAAGCTCCTTCCTTCCAGCATTCTGCCTGTATTTTTTTCCATGCATCCCAGGAGCTCCAAGGGACTCCAGGCAGGCTCTGCTGCAGCTCTGTGGGCACGTGGGACAGGAAAAACAAACAGCAAGATGCAAGTGTGAGAGTTTTTTCCCAGGCCTCAGCATTTCCTGCCCCGGCAATGCTCCTTCTCCTGGGGACACGACTTCTGTTGGAGCTGCAGGGTGAGGGGAGATGCTGTGACAGCAGAAAAGCTCCCATCCATCTCCTCTCAGAGATTTGGGACCTCTGCTGCCCTCCAGCCTGAGGAGAGGAGCAGGGAAAATTCTGGTGAATGTTCATGGGAGCACAGAGAGGACAACTCAGTGCCAGAGCTGGGAGGAGGCAGCTCTGGGAGGAAACCCTGCAAGACTCATGACCAATCCCTCCCTACCCACCCTGAGGCTGTGTAAGACAGAGAAATTCCCTTCAGGCTCTTTTATTTCCCCAGAGTCTGGTGCAGCCTCACACCCAGCTCCTGCCTCCTAATCCCTGTGAATTAGTCACTATTTTGGAAAACAGAGTCTGGGGAGCATCCTGAGCCCAGCTGGGGCACTTTCCATGCCCACATTCCATCTTGCTCTGGTCCCCAGCTCCCCTTCTTGCACAGGGTGGTCTGATCCTGAGGAGCTTGTGGAGCTGAGGATGCAGCAAGTCCCACGAGGGTCGTGGGCTGCTTCCTGTTGTCCCAAAAATCCGGAGGTTCCCGAGACTCGGCGGGCGAGGGGAAGGTGACAGCCAGCCTTCCCTGCCTCAGCCTCCAGCCACCACATGCAGCCTGAGCCGAGGTGACAGTGGCCTTTGGGAGTGGCAGGATGCCAGCCCAGCCCAGCCCAGGGAAGGTGACACTGTCCTAATGCCAAATGTGTCCCTACCTCTTTTTCCCCCTTTCCAAACGCTCCCCGCTCCAGGACAGAACGTCCTCTGACTCCTGAAGTATTTGCAATATTTCCACGCCCTCCGTTGCCAAAAAGACTTCTATAAAAAGCCACTGTTTGTTGTTTTTTTGGGTTTCTTGGGGTTTTTTGGTTCTGTTTTTCTTTTCTTGCAAAACTGAAACCCTTTGGTGGATGGTGTGGGATGTTCCCAGGGCTCTGTGACAGGCACTTGGAGCTGCATCCCTGGCCCAGTTGCTTTCCAGGAGGCAAAGCTGCCTGGAGTTTGTGGAGTCACAGAATATCTTGATTGGAAGGGACCCACAAGAATCATCAAGTCCAACTCCTGGCTCTGCACAGGACAAGAATTCCACCATCCCTGGCTGCTGCAAACCTCCTAAACTTCCTTTTTTTCCTTCACACCCTGCTGGTAAATAAAGGAGTGTTTAACCTAAAATCATGGAGCTGAAATCATGGAGTCTTGGTAGATGCACATGAGCATCTCAGGGGGAATTTGGGGAGCAGCAGCAGCATTCAGGAGGAATTTCTTCATGGAAAGGATGGCCAGGCATTGGAAGGGGCTGCCCAGGGAGGTTTGGAGTCCCCATCCCTGGAAGTGCCCAGGGAAGGACTGGACGTGGCACTCAGAGCTCTGGGCTGGGGACAAGGCAGGGATGGAGCACAGATTGAACTCGATGATCCTGGATGTCTTCTCCAACCTGAATGACTCTGGGATCTTGGAATGGAGGCTGTGGATGCTCGGGAGGATGCTCAGGGATGGTGTTCACAGGGAGACGGGGGCGGTGAAACACCGAGGATGGATTTGCTGCCTTTCCCTGCCACGAGCAGAGGGGTTTGGCAGTGGCACAGCTATTTCTAAATATGTCCAGGGAATGGGTGTGGAAGGAAATCTTCCCATTTCAAGAGCTGTGGCCAAATTGCAACGTCCTCAGCTCTCTGAGCTGCAGGGCCCAAGTGTTCCCTGCCAGCTGCGGCGCTTTCCCCTTTTATTGCCTGCCCGTGCTCAGCTGTCGTGCAGGATCCAGACCAACCCCAGCAACTGGGGTCAGGGAAATAACCAGATTTAATTACAAAGTGTCTGAGACAGAAAAAAAAAATTTAAAAAATCCTGCCCACTCTCTCTCCCCCTGTCCTCACCCCTGTCGTGTTCTGCGTGTGGAGAAGCATCAGGTTTTGTGTCACCGTGTGAGTCAGAGAATTTTTTTGTCCTTACTCTGCTGTTGACAGAGACCCTTTAAATAGAATTCCATCCTGAAGACATTAAGACATGCTGGCCAAGCCAGTGCTGCTGCCTTCCTTGGAATTAGTTGGGTTCCTCCTATGGGCCGAGGCAGAGGGAAGGGTGTAAGTGAATTGTTTTCCTCTTGTTTGTGGGATTCAATTAATGGAGTTTAATTGGGCTGGAGCTGCAGTTCAGCCACTTCAGGGGCAAGGCTTGCAGTGCTCCAAGAGGCATCTGGATAATGGGAGCCTGGGGATTTCGTCCCACTTATGGAAAAAACCATCCAAACACTCAAGTGTTTGTTGACTCTGCCTCTCCAATGGCTCTTTTTATTGGCCTTGCAGTAATGCTTGGCTCCATCACCCCTGCCTGCATCCTCCTCCTTTTCCTTCTCCTATTCCTTCTCCTCCTGGGTCTCTCTGGGCTGGTGGTACCCAGTTTCACCTCTGGGAACCACTGGCACAAACATTCACACCCCTCCCACCCCCCCTGACCCCATTTTTGGGTGGTTTTGCACATCATTGCTCCCTTGGCAAATCCCTAAGTCAACAGGCACTTGGATTTTCCACCCACAGTTTGGGAAGGCACCAGCAAAGCCTCTGCCAGGGTCAGCCCCAGCTGATTCCACACCTGTAGCACTCCTTGGGCATCTCCAGAGGCTTTGTGGGATGTCCTGAGAGAGCTGCAGGGCCCCAGGCAGTGAGTGGAGAACTTGGCTTTTGCCCAGATAAATATTTAAGTTCCTGGGCATCTGAAGAACCCATAATAAAATGTACTGAATGTACAAACCCAGTAAACTGTGCTGGGGGGTGAGGACCTGCTCCACCAGATACTGCCCCGTGCTCAGCACAACCACAGCCTTATCTCCAGGCACTCCTCAAGTTATGTAAGCCCTTTTTTAGTTTCTTTTTGGTTTTTTTCCCTCTCTGGTCTGTTTTGCAGAACTTTATCTTGAGAATTTATGTTGCAGATAAGTCAAATGCTTCATTCTGTAAACTAACATCCACAGAATTCACTCATTCCAAGAAAAAAAAAAAACAACTTTATTTTTGGTTTTAAGTCTAAAATGGAAGAAAAATTAGGTTTGAGGTCTCATTTTTCTAAGACTCGTCAGAGTGATGCACAAAGGCTGTAATTTTCATGAGTCAGTGGATGGAGGGAGCAGTGGTGGAGTGCAGAGGAATCCCACTTCAAAACACATTTCCTGAAGGAGGGTGGCTGGATCAGCATTAAAGAGAGGATTTCCCCTTCATGCTGTCTGTGCTACAAGTAAATTTATGGAGTTTTTATGTTCCAGAATTAAGGAGGTGAACCAACCCTCTGGCCTTTAGGGGAACCAGAAATGGGGAAGGAAATTGGATGCTGCAAGCTTCTTTGGAACATTAATTTTCTTTCTACATCAAAATTTTCTTCGTATCTCGTATTATTGTCTGTATTTCTGAGAACTGAATACTGGAAGTAGTGTGATTTCCCATAATTTCAGGTTTTGGGCAAGCTGGTCCATACTCAGCCCTTCCAGACAATGATGATGTTTTATATGTGGGTGATGTGGGAAAACCATAAATCTGATTTCTTGTGGGAATGGGAGCCCCTGGAAGTGCCCAAGGCCAGGCTGGACATTGGATTTTGGAGCAGCCTGAGACAGTGGGAGGTGTCCCTGCCATGGCAGGGGATGGAGTCAGATGAGATTTAAGGTCCCTTCCAACCCAAACCCTTCTGGGATCCCCATCACAACACACCTTGGTGGATAAAGACACAGCAGCTGCCAAATTCACTTGCTGGATTTAGTGCAAAAGGGCATAGATTGGGAATTTTACACCCTGTAAGGAAGAGTTTTAAGTCAGGTTGCAGATGGTGCTTTGTGAACAAGAGGATTTAATCCCAGCTCTGGAGTTTGTCTCAGGGTGGGAGATAAATGGGCACAGCTGGGCTGGGTGAGCTGTGCAGGGGCTGGGTGAGAAATGAGGGATTACACTGGAAAAAAGGGCCAAGGACTTCCCTTCAGCCAAAGGCACAGGCAGGATCTTGCAGGCAGATGGAAGAGAAGATGCTGCAGGCAGCAAAGTGGCTTCATCCAAGAGTTGGGAAAATTCTCTTGGAGATTCAAAGCTGCCTTTCTGATCATATTTTGAGCTCCAGAATTCTTCCCTCCAGGCTCAGGCCATGCTGTCTCTTTCCCAAAGAATCCCAGAACGGTTTGGGTTGGAAGGGATCTCAAAGCTCATCCCATTCCATCCCTGCCATGGGCAGGGACACCTCCCACTATCCCAGGCTGCTCCAAGCCCTGTCCAACCTGGCCTTGGACATTCCAGGGATCCAGGAGCAGCCACAGCTTCCCTGGGAATTCCATCCCAGCGCTTCCCAGCCAGGAATTCCTTCCCAAAATCCCATCTAAACCTTCAGTTTGAAGGCATTCCCTCAGCTGCTGTGGAGGCTTTGTGAAGCCCTGGAGCCGCATCCATCGGAACGCGGTCGGGAGGAATTTGCTGCAGCTCATCCATGGGATCCCTGCGAGGATGTGCTGCCTGCTCCATGGAAGCAGCTGCCCAAAAACTTGCCCTGGATCCTTTGTATCCTGCCAGCAGCATCAGGAACAAGCGAGGGGCTATAAAAAGTCTCTTCCATATCAGATGGTCAAACCCTGGGACGATTCCAGGATTGCTTCCAAAATCCAAGCCTGGCCCGGAGCCTTGTCCCGGCCTCCCTGAGTGCTTCCAGCTGAGAGGCTCCAGCAGCTGCTAATGCACCATAAATAAACCTCAGAGCCTCAGCCTTGCTCCAAAATACCAGGGGAACTCCTCGATTTAGGCTGTGCTGCCTCTTGTCCCAGCAGATTCCTGCTCCGTGAGCTCAGAGGGCTGGGAGAGCTGGGAATGCTGGAGCTGGCTCGGGGTGTTCATTGCTAGAAATGGTCAAAAAGTTGGGCAGGGAAAGGGGAAGGGTGAGTGGGGAACAGGGATGGGGCTGAGGGGGATGATGTGTGTGGAGGGGTAAAAAGTCAGGGTGAAATGAAAGCTGAAATGGGGTAAAGCTTGTGTGTGAAAAGGGATAAAATGGATGGATGGTATAGGGATAAAGATCTCTAAATATGGAAATAAAATTAAATTATACGTTGGAAATGTTTAAAATAAAATATAAGTACATATAAATATATAAATAAAATATATAAATATATAACTATATATAAATATATATAAATATATATAAATATATAGTATATATACAAATATATAA
>VYXF01009272.1:0-16297 GCA_013397295.1 Polioptila caerulea | reverse complement strand
GATTCTGTGTGTTTGAGGCTCTTTGGTGCCTTTGTCCCTCACACTGAGCTGGTGTAAAGCCTGGGGTGCAGAAATTGCTGAGAAGGAAAGAACAAACAACAGGAGAACGAGCCCAGCCCAGAGCCCCGTTTGCCTTTTTACTGAGCAAGGATTTCTGTAAAAGGCCTCCCCTGTCAGGGGAGAGATGTGGGGAGGTGGAAGAACTCCTACAGGAAAGCTCTGCAGCTGAGGATTTTGGGGTGACAGGGGCAAAAAACAGAGCAAGAAACAACGCAGGAGCTTCAGCATGGACAGCCAGCTGCAGAGGAGACTCCAGAACTCCTCCCAGGCTCAGGCATGTCCGTGATCTCCATGGAATCATCAGAGAACCCTGCATGGTTTGGGTTGGAAAGGACCTTAAAGCCCATCTTGTTCCACCCCTGCCATGGCAGGGACACCTCCCACTGTCCCAGGTTACTCCAAGCCCTGTCCAGCCTGGCCTTGGACACTTCCAGGGATCCAGGAGCAGCCACAGCTTCTCTGGGAATTCCATCCCAGCCCCTCACAGAGAATTCCTTCCCAATATCCCACCCAGCCCTGCCCTCTGGCAGTGGGAAGCCATTCCCTGTGTCCTGTCCCTCCATTCCTTGTCCCCAGTCCCTCTCCAGCTCTCCTGGAGCCCCTTTAGGCTCTGAGCTCTCCCTGGAGCCTTCTCCTCTCGAGGTGAGCACCCCCAGCTCTCCCATCCCGTATTTTCCCAATCCAGGCTGTATTTCAGAGCTCTCCCAGCATTTTGTAGCCTTTCACCACTGCAGTTGGATTTGTTCCCTGCCCAGGTGAATCCTTTTCCAGGTCAGCTCCCACACACTGACCCAGCACAGGAACCCCTGGTCCTGCTCCAGTCCCATTGTGGTTTCAGTGGTACCACAGACATTGGGCTCTGCTTTCCCAGGAAACTCCTTCCCACCTGGAACTGAGTGCAGCAGACTCAAAGGACTGCCTTGGTGGGAAATGAAAATTCCCTTTTTCCTTGCTCCCCATATTGCCATGGCTTAAAACACAAACACAGTGGGATGCTCCTCGTTTTAAATGGATTTACATTGTCCAGGTTGGTGCCAGGCAGGAAAATGGGAAAGGTTTGCTGTGAAAAGGAAACCCTTCAGCCAAAATCTCTTTAAAAAATGGGTAAATTACAGGCTTTAAACTTTCCAGTCTGATGTGTAAATAAATGGCTTTACTCTTGGATTGTTCCTTTGGAAGTGAGAGGGTCTAGCCTGTTACCTGCATGGCTAAGTAGAGATTTGTGTGCTGATTCCTATTTCTATTTCTATTTCTATTTTTATTTCTATGATTTCTATTTCTTTATATTATTTATATATTATTGTATATTATTATATCTTATTTATATTTTTATATTATTAATGTGGAGATTTATTTTATTTATTATTTGTATTTAATGTCTGAAGGTGTCACTAGGCTCTGTCACAGGGCCTACCAGTGCTCACATTCACATTTGAGTGGCTGTGCCTGGGAAATTCCACATTTTATCCCAATGTTGTTGCCTTTCCAGCCAAGGACAGTACTTGTTTCCAACAGGCTTGCAGGGAAAATGTCCTCAACTTGATTTTTAACCATTACAGAGCAGGAAATTCATCCAAGGGAGATATTGGACATTGCTGGGTGTTGTTCCTATTGAAAGGATATTCTTCATTTCCTCCTTTTTTCCCCTTTTGTCTCCCTTTTTCCCCCATCCTGCCATTATAAAAGTGATCCATTTTCCCCTCCAGACATCAGGCATCCAGAAGAACTCTCCCTTTTGAGGAAACCCAGAGATCCATCAAAGAAAAAAAAGAAGAAGTTGGACGAGCAATGTGAAGACGACACCTTCGAGCTGGAGGGGCCGCTGATCACGCCGGGGTCGGGTGAGCTGGGGAAAAAAAATGGGAGCAGGGGAAAAACTGGCACAGCAACGTGGGGCTGATTGAATTCCTTAAGGTCTGTGCAAGAAACAGACCCCAAATCCACGGCACGAGTCCTGGCAGGCTGCAGCACTCGGGCACACGGATGCATGTCTGGAGCTGGAGCTGGAGCTGGAGCTGTCACGCATTTCGGGAGCAGAGCAACCCCCAGGCTTCACAGAACACCCCAGAGCCCCAGGGTGGCCACTTGAACACTCAGATCGTGCTGCTGAGAGCTTTTCTTACCCTGTTAAGAAAGGAGTTAAATGGAAAACCGTCCCTGAAGTCGCATTCCTGGCGTGGTTCAGGCTGTGGCACGTTCTGCTCTGTGTTTACAGCCCAGCAAGGGCAGTGTTTCATTAATTGCTTTTGTGTTGCCTTATGTGAAGGGTGTCTCTGTGGATTGTGATGCTAAATAAATCCTTTTATTGCTGGGGGGTGATTGGCCAGTCTGGATTGCAGATCCAGAGCAGGATTGGGAAGGGAATTTCTGGTGGAGTAACATCCCTGATGGAGTTACCACAGGCAGCAGCAAATCCATGCAGGTGTTTGCAAGCAGAGGGGTTTTTCAGCTTTTTTCCATGGCTGCTGGAAGTCTGGTGTCTGTAGGCAAATGGCAGGAGTCTAAACCATAATTTTGGCCAAGTGGGAGCACTTTATCCCAAATGGATTTGTGGAGAAAGCCGTGGTGGTGAGCGGGAGAGACGTGTCTGGCTGCCAAAGCTCTGGGGTTTAAATCCAGCAATCCAAGGGCAGCAGGGCAGCTTTAATTAAAAAAAACTACCTTGGAATTGTAAAGTTGTATTAATTAATGTTAAATCAGCTGCAGGGAAGGTCGTGGAGTGTGGTTGATGCCAGTGGTGGCACAGGGCTTGCAGAAAGGAAGGTTTTGGCTGCGCAGGGTGATGTGCACCACGGGTCTGGAACAAGGGAAAATAATCCTCCTTTTGCTCTGATCCTGCTCTTTCTCATCTCAGCTACTTAAAAATACTTCTGAGCTTGTCCTCTTCCACTCCTGGCTCAGAGAATTCGGGCAAGGCTCCAGTCAATTTTCATTTCCATTTGGCATTTTCATCTTGAAAGTCCATTCTAAGCCTTCCCAACAGCCAATGTTCACAGAGAGCATCTCTGTTAGATTAATAGGAAAGACTTGGCCTCCTTTGGGGGAAATGTATGCAAAAGCTGGCGTTTATTTTAATTATTTATGGCTCTTCCAGTGAGTCACTTGGCTGCTTTTGCTCTCCTTGTGAATGAAATCACTCACAGCAGGTTGAATTCCTGCCTGTTCAGGTGCCATTCGATAAAAGTCGTGGGTTTCATCTGAATAAATCATTTCTAGTGTTGTTCCAACACCAGTTTGTGTGCTGAAAGCTTCTGGAAAGCTAATTAATAATTCAGGAGGTGCTGATTTCAAAGTCTTGGGAGTGTTTTGTCACTGAACACCCCAAACCTGGCAGTGAAACCATTTAAATCCTGGTGGGCAGAGTTGTCAATACACCCACAGGATGTGTTGCCCAACACTTTCCATTAGAAGACCTGTAGTCACTTGTTTATATAAATTAGCCAAATTTGTAGCTATTTCTGCTGGAACTTTCCATGACACTGCCTGCCTGGGGCAAATTTTTTAAGGGATGTTTTGAGACATTTCAGGTGTCTGGAGAACGAGATGAGGAGAACAGTGCAGGGGAGGAGATGGAGCAGACACTCAGGCAAGAAATGGGGGGGATATTCTTGGAAAAACTTGCCCAAAATTTGGGGCAAAAAGTGGGATTTCCTTCTGTTGGTCCAGTTGATGCTCAGCCTTGTGTGCTCGAGCCCTGTGAAGGATGAAGCTGCAACAAGGGTGGATGGGAGGAGGGAAGAGCTTTTGGGAAGTGGTTTATGGATGGTGGGGGCAGTTTATGGCTGGTTTTTGTTGGAGTTCTCTGCTCCAGTGCTGTAACAATCCATGGGAAGGGCCCCTTTCTGCTGCTTTTATAATCACAGAATCCCAGGATAGCTCGAATTGGAAGGGACCCTAAGGATCGTGGAGTCTCAGCTCCCAAAGTGCAAGTACCTGGTCTAAAAACCTGAAAATCATCCCTGACCTTTTCCTTGCAAGTGAAGGTGGATTTTTCCATCCCTTGAGCATTCCTGCTGCTTTTTTGCTCAAGCCTGGTTTGCTGGATCTGTCCTGGTGACAGGTACCCGTGCTGCTTACAGTCCCCAAATGATTCATCCAGACAGGGATGCCAGCAAAACAAGCAGGAGCATTAAAAGCATCCTTGGTTGGTGTTTTTTTTTACATTTCCCACCCTGCCAGGCAGTTTAGAGTCAGGTTTGTAATTATTTGGACTTTCCTAGCCATGATGTTGGCTGTCACTGATATTGGTGCTGCTGATTCACGCAGTTCTTCCTGCTCCTTGAGATGCCCATCGTGAAAAATGAGGGTTCAGGAAGGTTTTTTCCATTGGTTTGGTCCTGGGTTTTTCCAGTCCAGTTCAGTTTTCTGTCATTCCTTGGCCATGAGGGTGAGGGGATGGTTTGGAGCAAGGAGCTGGAGCGTGGCCCAGGGTGGTGGCTCAAGGCAGCAGCAGGAGGTGGCACAAAAGGCCCTGTTTGTGGCACCTCAACTCTGTCACCATCTTCAACACCCTCAGCAGAGCTCTGAGAGGGAGAGCTTGGGAATTGCAGGGTCATGATTTAGGAGGGGCACAGCCCTTTCCCAAAAATCCAGTGTGGGGTTGGAGCTTCTGGTTCTGGTGATGCTGGGTGTACGCAGTGGAGTTCCTGGCATTAGGAGAGGGAATAAGGTTGATCCTCCCTTATTCTGAAAATCTGGATTTTCTATAAAAATGCAGTGTCCCTGTGAGCTGAAGAGGAGCTGTTTCATTGGATGGTTTGGGATGGAAGGTTCTTGAAAGGGACTTAAAGCCCTTCTCATTCCACCCCCTGCCATGGGCAGGGACACCTTCCAGAGACCAGGTTGTCCAAGCCCCATCCAAGCTCTCGAGGGATGGGGCAGCCACAACCTCTCTCAGGTTAAGCTCTCAGCTATTTTGAGCTATGAGATACCGAGCTGGATTTGGATTTTTTTTTTTCTCTTCAAATTGATAATTTTTAAATGTTTGGGTGTTTCTATGCCTGCTTCGAGTCGGTACGAGCGGTGAAGCTTTGAAAGGCCTGGGATAACTATGTGTGCTTTGGGGTCAGTTTGGCACCACATCACACCACTCAGCACATTAATCCTGAATTTGTGTGGCCACCTCAGCAAGCTTTTCCATCCGGGAATGCCACATTCCCATGCCCAGCTGTCCTCATAACGGGAATAAAATAACGGGAAGTCACCTCAGCTGCTTTGCTGCCACCAGCGCTGCTGCAAACGCTCCATTAGGGTGGTTCAACCTCACCTGTGCTGTTCTGCCCTCTTCCAAAAACGCCCATTTTTGGCTTCTGTCCTTCTCCTGCTCTCCGGGTGACTTTCTCTCGCCTTCTCACTTCCCTCCTTTCTTTCCCTCTCTATAGGCACCGATATTCTTTACATCGGCCCCGTCAAAGGTGAGCTCCACCTCAATAGGACTTTTGCCCTCTGCCTCTGGTCTCTTTGGCTGCACCCTTAGTTTATTTTCCTGCTCCTCTAAAACTTTTGACTTCCAAAATCTTTAAGCAACAGGTAATACCGGTAAGTCGGGGGCCGCTCATGTCCCAGGTGCCACAAAAGCTCAGGGGGCAGGAGCTTCCCAGTGTGGGAGACCTGAGTCTGTTCCCATCATTTGGGCTGGAATGAGTTTTCCATCAGTTTTGCTCTCAGAGGAGAGCTGAGAGAGAGAGGAAAAGGACAGGTTTCCATGGGAGAACAAGCAGGAAAGATGCGAAGGGAAGGTTTTCCATCGGCCGGCTCCGGGTTTGCGCGGAGCCGGCGTGGCCGGGAGCAGGCAGGGCTCAGCCCTCGGCTAATTCCCGGCTTTTATTCCCCTCGCTGGTAGGAAATATCTATTCAAGCCCAGGACTCTATAGCAAAACGATGACGCCGACCTACGACGCCCACGACGGCAGCCCCCTGTCCCCCACGTCCGCCTGGTTCGGCGACAGCGCCCTGTCCGAGGGCAACCCGGGAATCCTGGCCGTGAGCCAGCCCGTCACCTCCCCGGAGTCCTTAGCCAAAATGTACAAGCCCCAGACGCTGCTCGATAAGGCCAAAATCAACCAAGGGTGAGTTCAGGAGCTGAGGATTTGGGGAGTTCCGTGCTGATTTTCAGTTGTGTTCTGGAGAGCGTCGTGGCGGCTCCGCCGGGGCGTTCCCTGTGTGTTATCCCCTGTTGGCAATTCACAGGTGGCTGGACTCGTCCCGATCCCTGATGGAGCAGGAGGTGAAAGAAAACGAGGCTTTGCTACTCCGGTTCAAGTACTACAGCTTTTTTGACCTGAATCCAAAGGTACAGAGCTCCTTGTTCCGTTTGCATTTTGAAATTTCCATCCTTTGGAGCGAAGGATGCCTGGATCTCCAAGGTGCTGTTGTGTTGGTGAATCTCCCAAAGAACGTGGAAATTTGAGAATTGGTTGTGCAGGCAGCAAACCCAGGATTTGTGCTCCTATATCCCAGGGTTTTAGGGGTTGCTAGAGGTGCTCAAAGAGTTCCTAAAGCCACTTCTTGTCAGTGGCAGAGGACTTTTAGTCTCAGGTCAAAGTGTTGTGTTGAGATGAGAGATCACAGAATCCCAGAATGGTTTGGGTTGGAATGGGCCTTAAAGACCATCTCATTCCAAGGCCCAGCTTGCAGTGGATGGGGTGGTTTGTGCTGAGCTGGGCTCCTGCTTTTCCTGGTTTTCCACACATCCCGCGTTTCTGTGCCGCAGTACGACGCGATCAGGATCAACCAGCTGTACGAGCAGTCCAAGTGGGCAATCCTGCTGGAGGAGATCGAGTGCACAGAGGAGGAGATGATGATGTTTGCAGCACTGCAGGTGAGAGACCAGCCCCAGACGCCCCTGGGTTGGGTTAGACTTGATTTTCTTTGCAGACTTCTCTGCCCATGAATGTGGTAAAGGAAATTGTGGAATCCCAGAATGGTTTGGGTTGGCAGGGACCACAAAGCCCATCCAGTTCCAGCTCCCTTCCACTATTCCAGGGTGCTCCAGCCTAGTCTGGGACACTTCCAATGATGGGGCAGGCACAGCTTCTCTAGGCACCCTGTGCCAGGGCCTCAGCATCATCACAGCCAAGAATTCCTTCCCAATATCCCATCTAAGCCATCCTTTCTTCAGTTTAAAATCGTGTTTTGAGCCTCACCTTGTCTCTGGTGGGAGCTTGGCCTTCTCATGCTGGTAGAAGTTGGATCATTTTCCACCTCCAGATCCTCACTTGAGTTTATGAGATAATTTAAATATTTGCCACTGATTATCCCTCATGAAAAAGAACTTGACCTGCCTTTACCAAGCATATTTATATCTATCTTAACTTTTAGTTTTGTCCCTCTTAACCCATCCCATCCAAACACGGGGTTACTGAACTGTGCCTCTCTGGCTCTCTGCCCCCAAACCAGCTGGGGATAATCTGTGGCTTTCCCAGAACTATTTCTTTATCTGGTTTATGAAATACTCAGAGTGATTTGGCAAAAATGCTTCACCTGCTGTTGACTTCCATGAGAGGGATGGCAGGCATTTGTTCCGTGTGGTCTGGCACACCTTGGAGCTGTAGGATGCAGAAATATCCCCCTCAGGAGCAGGGCTGCCTGCTCCAAGGGCCCCTCCCAGGATAAAAAAAAAGAGAGAAAAGCAGAAATATAATGGCTCAGTTTACATCCAAGTGCTCCAGAGTGGGTTGGGCATGGTCCTTCCTGTGAGATTTTAGAGATGTTTTGGTTTTCTGATGCAAAGACATCAAATCCTGCAATGGTTTGGGTTGGAATGGGCTTTAAAGGTCATCTTGTTCCACCCTCTGCCATGGGCAGGGACACTTCCACTATCCCAGCTTGTTCCAGCCCCGTCCAACTTGGCCCTTGGACACTTCCAGGGATGGGGAATCTTACAAAAATCCATAAACACCTGGTGGGAGGCAGGAAAAGGGGTGGCCAGAGGTGCCCAGCGGCAGGAGCGGAGGCCATGGACACAACCTGGAACACAGGAGGGTCCCTCTGCACATCAGGAGGCATCTTCATGCCAGGAGGGTGACTGAGCACTGGCACAGTTTGCCCAGAGAGGCTGAGGAGTGTCCATCCCTGGAGTTACTCCAGTGCCACGTGGATGTGGCCCTGCTAGAGCAGGGATTGGGACCAGGCGACCTCCAGAGGCCCCTTCCAACCTCAGCCCGGTGGAAGGAGCAGCTCTGCCCCTTGGGGTGCAGAGATCTCCTTCAGGGATCAGTGCCTGGAGGCTCCTTGGACTGGAAACATCCAAGATGATCATTCCTGACCCAGCAAACCCCCCCAGTATTTGCCGGCCTCTGCTCCTGCTCTCCCTCTCTGCTTCCCAAGCGGCTGTGTCGCGGTGATCCCGTGGGGTCCTGGGCTCCCAGGAGCATCCAGCTGTGAGCCTGGCCTTGCCTTGCAGTACCACATCAACAAGCTGTCCATCATGTCCTCGGAAAACCACCTGAACCACAGTGACAAGGACGTGGACGAGGTGGACGCCGCGCTCTCGGACCTGGAAATCACCTTGGAAGGTGGCAAGACCTCAACGATCCTGGTAAGGGCTGCAGGGAATTTTCCAGCCATCCAACCTCATTTATTTCCTTTTTTTTTTTTTCCCCTTCTAATTCTGATGAGGAAGTTGCCCACACCCCAGTAATATTTTCTTTAAAGTACAGAGATTTTAGATACTCAGGGATGGTTCTGGAAAGAGGGAACCCCAGGCAGCATCTGGAAAAGTCCTGGAGGAGCCAGGATCTTACTGATCCCCCCTGCACTGAGCCACCCTCCTGATGAAATAATGGAAAACTAAATGGCAATGAAGATGGTTTTTATCCTCACTACTGACCTCCCCAAATAACTGAGTTTTCTACCTTGAGGTTCCTCTTCCTCTGTTTCTAATTCACATTTTACAGCACCTAAAGCAGCTGCTGGGTTTTCAGAACTAATTCAGGCTTATGAAACCCTATTTTTATTAGACTGGATTTTTGCCTAGGTCTGTATTTCAGAGCTTTTGGGGTTTTCTTTTTCCTTGATAGGCTGTTTTAACACTGGTTTTCCACCTTTAAAAATATAAAGCCTGAAAATTAAAGTGCATTAAAAGGACTCAGTCCTGTCAGCCTTGGCCCAGCACAGCTTTTCCAGGCATTTTGCACTTTTAAACCATCTCTTTCCAGCCCTAAAATCTCTGAAATTTTCCACTTTTACACTTCATATAATTTTTTAAGTGTTTATGACAGGTCTTTTTGAAGCTCCATCCATCCTTAGATGCTTTATTGGCATTAACAACAGCAGAGCTTTGCAGTATAAACCAGAAATAACAACAAATTTTTATCACCAAGACATATTTTCTAATTCCTTTTGCAAAACCAGATTTGAAACACATCACTGAGGAACAGTCCCTGCCAGACTGGAGTGAGGAGGACAATGATTCATCCAAAAAAAACCCATCCCCTTCCGTGGAGCTTTGTAGCAGGAGCCATTTCCAGATGCATTCGAGTAATTGAATACGGATAATGGGCAATTACTGGATTGTTTGTTTAGATTCTGCATTTTTTTCCCTGTGGTATCTGTAAACAGTTTCTCATTACAGACTGAAAGTAAACTGTCCTGCTACTGGAAGCTCCTGGAGCAATCCTTCCTTTCCTTGTCCCTCAGATTTTTTTTTTACTTCCAGCTCCTGGGAGTTGCAAGTGCCACCCTGATGCAAAAAAAACCAAAAAAAAACAAAAAAAAAAGGGAATTAAATCCAAGATTTAAAAAATTTTAAATCTTTCTAGGCTTAGAAATCCCTTCCCCAGTGAGCTCTTTGCAGAGTTGCCTCTTCCCCTTTTGTTTGGAGCATCAGGAATAACTGAAGGGAGGAGAAAATTCCCTGTGCAGGCGCTGCTGCCGTGACCGCCGGTGACCCCGCGGCTGGGAATTGGCTCCAGCAGCAGCAGGAATTCCTCAAAGGAAAATCAAGCCTTGCCCTCTGCTTTCAACAGAGCAGAGCTGGGCCCGGGGTTTTTCACTGCTCCCTTCTCCTGGGAGGAGGCTGGGGCTTTCTCAGGAGCAGTTTCCCAGTGCTGGTTCCCTCCCCTGTGCCACATCCCTTCCCTCCTGCTCCCACTGCTCCCAGTGAATGGGATAATCTTTGATTTCCAGGGTGACATCACTTCCATCCCAGAGCTCGCTGACTACATTAAAGTCTTCAAGTAAGTGCTGATGGGAAGAGCTGCTTGTGGAACTGGTAATGGCTGTGAATAATTAATGCTCCTGCCTCTTCATTTCCTTTTTTTTTTTTATCTCTCGGACTTAAGATATTCAAAATACTCAGTACTTAAATTGATTGGTTGGTAAATACAAAATTCAAAGTGTTTTCCTGCTCTGGTGCATCCCACAGCCAGCAGTGAGTGCTGGGATGTTTCTTGAACACCCAGGAGAGAACAAACCATCCTTAAATGAGGAGTGAAACCTAAAAACCTCCCTCAGAGTCTTCTCCTGGTCTGCAGGAGGCTGGAGGAATTCTCTCCAGCCAGGATCCCGCTCTCTCCGTGCCAAAAGGAGCAGGTTAAGTTGACTCTGCCCCTCTCCCAGCTTGCTCAGGATTTAGGGGTTTTTTTTTAGCTTGCTTTGACTCGGTTGGTGGTTCATGGAAACTGGGAATGGCAGTGTCTGGACTCAGAGGAACATTTTTGGCAGCCACGACCGTCTTTTGCAATTTATTGCCTGCTGCAGTGAAAGTTCTGGAAGCTGGGAACACTTGATGGGATTTCACAGCAGAGCTGTAGGATAGAGGGGGGGAAAAAAAGCTGCAGACAGTGAAGCAGCTCTGGAGCAAGGCTTTATTTTGTGAATTGTTTGGTTCTGGAGCCAGAACCTGGCACTCTCTGCTCTGAAAACTCCTTCTCCCTCTCCGAGGTGAATTAATGAGGTCTCTGCCTCTGTCTGGGCTTGTGGTCTGGCTTAATTGGGGCAAAGTTTCAAGGCTGTGCCCAGCCCCTCAGTGAGTGTTTCTTCCCTGCCTTGAACAAACAAACAAACAGAAAACTTGTTCTTCCCCTTGATCTGCTGATTTGCCAATCAAATTAGGCACCACTCTGGCAGCTAATTGCCTGCAAATTGGAGCACCAGGGGATGGAGCAGCCAGGAGCTGCTGCTTCCTCACTCAGTGCAAGCCCTAAACCCTGGGCTTGGGGTTTCAGGCTGTCAGATTGAACACAGGACTCCGTTTGCTCCTAAAAATGGGGCTCAGGTGGTGTTTTAGTGCCAGAAATCCAGTGTAAATGGTGCCATGTTACACTTCACATGTCATACTTCAGAACTGGGGGAGCAGTGCCTGTCCCTTGTATTCCATATATTTAACTCCTATAAATGTGTCCCTGTGTGTGCCTGGTGTGGCTGTTGAGATTTGGAATGGTTCTCTCTCCCCTGCCAGCCAGTTTACTGCCCTTGGCAGCTAAAATCATAGAATTCCAGAGTGTTTTGGGTTGGGATGGACTTTAAAGCTCATCCAGTCCCACCCCTGCCAAGGGCAGGGACACCTTCCACTGTCCCAGGCTGCTCCAGCCTGGCCTTGGGCACTCCCAGGGATCCAGAGGCAGCCACAGCTTGTCTGTGCCAGGGCCTCCCCACCCTCACAGGGAAGGATTTTTTCCTAATATCCCATCTCAACTACTCTCAGCTGCTGTTTCTGAGATGAAAAATATGAGAAATCCATGGGAGGCTGCAGATCCAGCCTTAGATTAAGGCTTAGAAATCAAGGAAAGTTGAAATACTCGGAGCTCTGTGAAGGCTCTGGGCTTGTGCTGGGATGAGTTCAGGGTGCTTCACTTTGCAGGGCCATCAGTTCTCCTGCAGAACTGAGCAAAATCCACACTTTCTGTAGAAAAGAACGGAACCTTTTGTGCTGTGGAGTGTTTGAAAAGAAAACGAGGAGTGCACTCAGGGGTGTGCGTGACTGACACGTCCTTGGAAGTGCTGCTTCCCCTCAGAGCCTGAGCAGAGTGGTTCCAGCTTCATGTGGTGGCTGGAGAGGCAGATTTTGCAGTGGTTCATGGCCTCCTCTGTTTTTGCAGCACAGTCCTCCAGCTCCCCCCACCTTGCCCCAAATTGCCTCCCTGGGATTGAAGAGTCCAAACCTGGAATTGCAGCTCAACTCCTTGAGCCGGCAGTGAAGGGATAGGGTGGGAATAACCCAGGGGGCTGGCAGCAGCTTGCCAGGGCTGAAATTCTGAGGAAATACTGAGGTTTCCTAGGGAGCAGCTTGTTTTAGGAGCTCAGCCCAAGTGAGATGTCCCTCCACGTGTCCTGCAGGCCCAAGAAGCTGACGTTGAAAGGCTACAAGCCCTACTGGTGCACCTTCAAAGATACCTCCATCTCCTGCTACAAAAGCAAAGAGGAATCCAACGGGACTCCTGCCCACCAGATGAACCTGAGAGGTAAGAGGAGCACAAGGCTGGGGTGAGAGAAGCTGCTTTTTATTCCAGGAATAGGCTGCTCCTCCTGCATCTCGTTCTCCCACCGCTTTATCGCCTCGGAATTCCATCCCAGGGTTGGGTAGAGGTGTGTGTAGGAGAGAGGAGGCTGGGTTTGATATCGTGGCACAGACTTGGAGTTCCAAACAGTGGCTACATGGGATCCCATGGGGAAGCACCACCAGCCCCTCAACAGCTTGGGAAGAGAGCTTGGAGAACCAGGGAATGATTTGAGTTGGATGGGACCTTCCAAACCTTATTCCAACCTTCCACCTGCCCTTCTCCTTTTTGTCAGTTATCCAAAGGATTGCACTGACTCCCACAGCAGGAACTGGAAAGAACAGACACATTTTCTTCCTCTGCTGCCTTTATTTCTCCTCCTCTCCCCGCTGCTGGTTGGGAGCAGCCTCACTTGAGAGCTGAAATTCCTACGGTGGCTGCCTGTCCTTGTGTCAAGTGAAACATTCCTGCTCTGGCAGCCACAGAGCTGCAGTGAGCTCCTCTGTTCTCCCCGTGGAGCAGGGGGGTGCCAGCGAACTGGGGCTGCTGTGGCAGCAAGGCCTGGCCCCCAGGACCTTTCTGGGAGCTTTTGTCAAATCTGCTGTGAGGGCATTTCCCAGAAATCTGGGAGGTGGCGTGGACGCGGCGCCCACGCTGCCGGGGTTGGGTTCATCACCCCCTGTGTTTGCACAACCACTTGGAATTCTCTCCAGGCACCAGGAGCAGGATGCTCACACCTCACTGCTGGCTGCAGCAGCCAAATCATGGAATCCCTGAAAGGTTTGGGTTGAAAGGGACTTTAAAGCCCATCCAGCTGCACCTCACTCCCACCGGGAGGGACACGGGGATGGTCCAAGCCCCAGCCAGCCTGGCCTGAAACACTTCATGGCATCCCATCATTCATCAGTGACATTGAAGGGTTTCAGGGTGAGAGTCAGCACTCATCCAGTCACCTTTTCCTGTCCCTTCATGAAGACTTTGGCGTGTTTGCCAGCCACTGGATCCATTTCTGATTCCAGGCAGGATCCAGGAGTTTCGTGGGTGCACGTCCACTTTGGCTTCATTGCTTTCAGATCATGTCTTGCTTGCCACCTCCCCCATTTTCCTGACACTTGGACAAAGGGACATCTGACACAGGTTTTTCTGTGCTGTGTGGAGGTTTTTTCTGTGCTGTCCCACACCATCTCACAGAGGTGTGGGACAAACCTTTGGCAGCTCTGAGGTGCCACTGGAGAGCCCTGGGTCAGGGAGCTTTGCTTCTTCTTTTCCTATCTTTGCTTTCTTTGCCACTTTTTAAATCACAGTTCCTCACACCCCTGCTAAACACCATCTCCCTTATTACAGGATGTGAAGTTACCCCTGATGTGAACATCTCTGGCCAGAAGTTCAACATCAAACTCCTGATTCCAGTGGCAGAGGGGATGAACGAGATTTGGCTGCGCTGCGACAATGTAAGTTCATCTCATGGACTGGCCACCTCTTGTCCCTTTGCCCACCCTCCTGCTCAGGTGCTGTTCTTTAAAAAACAAACAGAAAATGCTCTCACCTGTCTGACCTCAGCATTCCAAATGTGCTCCAAGTCACCTGTGAGTTTGGAGCAGAAGATCAGCCTTGGCTTTGTCGTGTGGTTTTTGGCCACACATTGGTTGTGTTTCTTTGTGCATGTTGGAGTCTCCTGAGGCTGGGAGGGGAATGAGGGCTCTGTGGGGTGTTTTTTGAAGGGTTTGGTGGCCCCCCATGGCTGTGACAGCCCTGTGTCTCTGTTCTGGGGGGCAGGAGACGCAGTACGCCAGCTGGATGGCCGCCTGCCGCCTGGCCTCCAAGGGCAAGACCATGGCCGACAGCTCCTACGGCATGGAAGTGCAGAACATCCTGTCCTTCCTGAAAATGCAGCATTTGAACCCAGACCCGCAGCTGATCCCAGAGCAGATCAACACCGACATCAACCCCGAGTGCCTGGTCTCCCCTCGCTACCTGAAGAAGTACAAGAACAAGCAGGTGGGTGCTGCTGCTCGGGCTGGACGCGCGTCCCGGCGGTGGCTGGTGTTTAACACGGCGTGGTTTGGATGTTTTGGATGTCCTCACTCACTGGGATGCACGTGGTTACTAAAATGAGGTGGGACTGAAGGGTGTGGTTTGGATCCAGCACCTGGGGATGGCACCCAGCACCGGGGTTCTGCCGTGTGAAGTGCACGGACACGGCGGGGAACCTTCAATTGGAAATAACATTTGAAATTGGTTGATGTTGATTTTAAACACATTCTGGGAATGGTTTGGCCCCTGCTGATAGCGGTTTGGCCCCAGCTGCCCCATCTCTGCCCGGTGCTGGGGTTAAAACCCCTTCCCCTGCACAGAATCCATGGAGAAACCCCCGGGATCAGCGGAGTTGCAGTTGCTTGCAGTGCTTTATCCACACTTGGCTGTAACACGGTTTGCATATTTCTCTCTTTGCTTTTCCACTGCTTCCAAATGCCAGTCCTTGGAACATTGCTTCGGTTTTGAGTTGCTGTGACTCGTGCTTGAACTCCATCCACGCTCCATCCGATCCCTGCCTGACAGGGCTGAACTGTTCCGCACTGGGAATAAATGCAGTATTCTCTCAAAGAGAATTATATGTCAGAGCAGCAGCAAAAATAAGGAAAGCATTGCTCCGTGGCCTTTTGGTGACTTTAATCCTTCAGGCTGCTGGCTGGGGCTGGATATGATTTCTCCAAGCTCAGAAGAAGGCTGCAAGTCAAAGCCGGAAAAATATAACTTTTTATTGGCACAGCACGATGATTTCCTGGCAGTGGAGTTATATTTTATATAGGCCTTATTATTCTCCTGAATAAGCCTTTATATCCACTTGGATGGAGGAGAGGCTGCATAAATATACTATTTTAACATATATAGAGTGATATATATGTATTTATATATATAAAATACTTTCTAGGTTTCCGGTAAGACAGAGGCACCTGGAAAAATATTAGCTTGGAAAACTTGCTTACTGTGCAGGTATCCTGGTTATAAAAATAAAATCCGTGGAATCGTGGGGATGGGCACGAGGGGGGTGATCCCAGCTGGGATGTGGCCATGGTGTGGACACCAGGGCCCTCACAGACATCAGCTGAGCAGTGGATTTAGGATTTTCCTTGTGGCCAGAGGCAAGACTTGGAGCAGCAGAGGATGTTTGCTGAGAGGAGTGAGGGATGGAGGCTGCAGGAATGTCAGGAATTCAACCACAAGGGTCCTTCCGTGGCCCCAGCACAGGGAAGGAGGAGGAGGAGGAGGAGGAGGAGGCTGTGCAGCCCACAGGCAGTGCTGGAATGGGAATAGGCCGTGGATTTATGGAGGCTCTGGGTCCTCACCAGCCCCAAACCCACTGGGGTGATGTTTGTCTCCACGTGCAGCAGTGTAGGGTTGGCAGGCTGGGATTGGAAGCACCAAATCCTAAATGAAAATAAACAAAAACCGACCCAAAATAAAGATTTTTCAGAGCTCCCGGGTGCCCTGCCAGAGTTTGGTGTCGGGACCAGCAAGGGCAGACACATCCCTGGGAAGTGCAGCTGATGTTCCCTTCATCTGCTTGTTAGCCCAAAGACCATCCCAATCATTTCTCCACATGTCCCAAACAGAAGGATCTGCTGAGCTCAGGGTGAGCTCCTGAGCTTCTTCTCGCGCTTCCCCAGCCAGAGGGTGGCCTTGAGTTTGTGCAGAGACGTGGAGGGGAAAGCAAGGACATGAACCCACCTCTGATCTGGCAGCTTCACCCTCCCCCCCACCCTGCAGCAGGAACACAGAATCACAGAAAATCCTGA
>VYXF01009270.1:958023-991582 GCA_013397295.1 Polioptila caerulea | reverse complement strand
TTTTCCCTTTATGTACTTAGATTCTTTCTCAGGGTAAATTTTACTTTGGATTTTCTTGTTTTCTAGTATAAAATTTGGAAGTGATTTCACAGCCATATGTTTTTATTCCTCTCATAATTGCAACTTGTTTATGCACACTGTTAAACAACATTCCCTCACAAAATAACCTATGTTGATGTTTCTAAATAAAAGGGATTTTCTGCATTGTTTTAGTGTTTAAATTTGCAGTCAGTAATTAATAGAAGTAAAATAAAACATTTGGTTTGGTTTTTTGGGGTTTTTTTTGTCCATGAAATATTGTTCCAGAGAAGGCATTAAAATAAACAGAAGTATATTAATGTCTTGAACCTTGTCACTGAGAGCAAGGGAGATCATCTATTAGTAGCATTGGTCTATATAGATAGAAGATGCTTTGATGCTTTTCTTTTTTTCTTGACAATATATCCCAGAAGGTCACAAAAGCTTTATGTAGATATTGCCAGACTTAGTGGCCCTCTCAGCAGATTGTATTGCTATATTGAGTTTGTGTTAGAAATGGTGCAAATGGAGATATGATACAAATAACTAGAAAAAAAATATGGTAAATCAATTTCCAGGGATGAACCCAAATAAATTTTGAAGCAGTAAATTAGATTTGTTGCTTTGGTAACCAGTAAATTTTTTTTTTCTGCTTCTTTTAACTGAGTCAGAAGTCTTTATTTTTAGAAGAATTTCTTCTATAGCAGAAATCATAGAAAGACATAGAAATAAGGCCTTCAAAGCATGTCAGCAGTTTAGTGTGTTCTCTTACCCTGGAGTATCATTTATATGTTGTCCCTGATGAACATTTAAGATCTATCTGGGCACAGAACTCCAGCATCCCTAGACAGTTCTAGTGTTTTGCTGTTCATACTTCTAGAAAATACTTTTTTGAAATGGAAATCTTGTTGAATTATCTCTTCTTTAAAATCTTAGAAATGATATTGCACTTTATTTTCCCATCCTAGGATCATCCAAATATAAAAAAATCTCAAAGGCACCTGCTCTGATGTATTTGAAGAATGTTATGTTGGCTGAACCATGCTTGTTGCTCCAGCTCATTCCCATGAATTTTAGTTCTTGCAGTCTTGGTTTACAGTGTTTTCAGTCTAATTCTTCTTGCTGCTAGTGAGAGGAACACAGGCTAAAATTATGCCAATCCATAAAACCTAAAATATTGGCTGTTCCTGGTCATGGTTCAACAGAAGTGAAATATTTTTAAAACATTCATGCAGAGAGTCTAGAAAAAGATTGATTTTTTTTTTTTTCAAATAAAATCTTATTGATAACTGAAGTGTTGGAAGCAGAAAAGTGGTTTGCTCAGCGTGGCATTACATTCTCTACCTAGCCATGACAGCAATCCTTGGTAAGACTGGTAGGGCTTCAGACAAAATATTGTCTGTGGATTTAAGCAATAAGGATTATTATGGAATTAGGACCCTGGAAAACATGCTATCTATCAGACTGTTCTGAAGGATGAGATCATTTAAAGGTGTTAACATTCTCCGATAAGAATCTGTTTTCCAAAGGGGAAATGTAGTCAAAATTTAATGTTTGAATAAAATAGTAGAAACAAAGCATTCTTTTTGCCCTGGAGTCTCCTTGTGCATCAACAGAGAGGTAGACAGGTATCTCCTGTGTTCTCTGTAGTATGACTTTCCAAAAATTCAGTTTGCAATTGTTTTATTAGTAAAGTTTCAGAAAACCACGTCACTGACACTAGGTTTTGTCGGTTATCTACTTGTCACAGTCATGTTCACCCCTTGATCTTAAAATATTTAGTATATTAGGTCCCTTAGATTATACCTAAATTAAATGATTTTGTACTGTTTTTTGAAATAGGTATTTTAAAAAATTATTAGCTAACTATATTATATCACTTTAAAATGCAGTTTTTCTGTAGCTAGCTTTGTTTTTAATCTCTAAAAAATCTGAACTGAAACCCTCTTCCTGTTTTTTGTAAAATAAAATGCCTAATATATGCTAAATTAGAGGTTTTCAGAAACTGTGATTTCTATAGTAATTTTATTTTCATTAATAAATAAATGACTAGGAAGTAAATTCACAGGGGAGGAAAACAATCTGTAGGTATATGAAAAGCAAAGGTTATTGCCTGGATTTAATGAGTGAGAACTATGGCATTTGTGCAGTAATTGCAACTTGTTTTATCAAATCACATGATATTTAAATGAAAACCTTTTATTGAATACTATGCCAAAACAAACTAAGTTGAAGAGTATGTCTATTCCCCTTCAGATTTATTTCATCTGAACTGAGATAATACATTTTAGATTTAAGGTAAAAAAGACAGTAAAGATAATCAGATCACCAGACCCAAAACATCTACATTCCTCTATTGGACAGAAACTTTCATTTTAGTGATTAAATAATTTTAATCTTTTAATGTTTCATTCCCACTATGTCTTTGATTAGGATGTACCTGCACTATTAAATGTTTTGGCAGTGTCCTGCTTAAATGATGACTTGGATAGCCATAAAGATAAAAACACAGGAAGAGCTAAGTCAGTAGTTGTTTCCTTAATATTCAATCCAGTAATTAGGTTTAGGCACAAGATGATTGTAATCAGCCATCCTTGCAGGTTATGAAGTACTAGGAGTTTTGATATTCAGATAGTTAGCTCTTTCTCAGTTAGATAACAGGTCAAAAACTTTATTAGTGTACTAGTAAAAAAGACAGTTTACATGAGGCTATATTGCTCTCTGAAAATTTCACAAGCATATATAATGATGCTAGAGATACTGCATATAAAATGTAAGGTTGGTTTTTATATCATACCCAGAAAGACACTGCTATCCTCTTCAAAAATATAACAAAGGCAGATGCTTTTTTGAGACACAGAAAGATTATTTTTCTATTGTTTTGCACTGTTGAAACTGGATGGATTTCTAGGACAGTTTGCTTCTTCAAATGACAAAAAAACTAGAATGTTCAAAGTACAGTTTCTATTAGGTGATAAATATAAAGCTTTTATTTGAAATTTTAACTTCAGAGACTGAATCTAAATTTATCAGCCCTGGAATAGCAAGTTAAACTGCCTTCAAGTATAAAAATTGAGCTAGTATGTTACTGGATTAAAAGTGTTTAGGTTCACAGGAGATTCGTTTGAGAATGGTAGCAATTACAACTGGATGTTTTTCGACAGCCTCAAATTGAACTGGAGCTTGTAGAGATAAAGATTTATATCTTCTATCTCTGAGAACTCCCATCACTTCAGTGTGAAATAAGCTGCTATTCAGGCTAAGAAGTGCTGTTGGAAAAATGTACTTTTTGTCAGGACATCAGGGTACTCATGACATCTATCACCGATGTTCTTCTATGTAATACTGAAATGTGTTAACATATTGCATTTGAGTAGATGCTGAAAATTGCCTTCCTTTCCTTTATATCCAAATAGTAGTTTGGAAATCATGGTACTGTATAGTCTAAATTTGATGGTGGGGAGATTTGGGTCTGTTAAATCTTCTCTACTCGTTGAACCTCCATAGGGAATGACCAAAATAATTGCAAAGAGAGCAGTAAAATTTCCAGCCAGGGTTAAATTGTTCAATTGATTTGATTTGCTTCTGACCTTAACGTTTTCAAATTACTATTATTTGTAAGGGGCAGGAATCTGTTTAATAAAATGAAAATTTCACGAGTTTTCACTATTCTGCAGGAATTTACACAGAATTTACTATTAACTCACCATTACAAAAAGAGGAGGTGGTATTTTGGTGGACACGTGTTCCACGCCCATGTCATCACTATTTACCAAGAAAACAATTTTGAGAAACTTTTGAAGCATAACATCATGTTGCAAAAAACCTGGCTCTTCAGCCTGCTTTTAAAAATCACCATGAATATTCTGGCTCTTGGGGCAGTTGGTAATAAAGCCAGAAACATAAATGACTCTACTGCAGGTAAACTTTTTTTATCAACACTTATCCCTAAAGCTTCATCTTAAAGTAATTGGTTTTCTTCCCTCCTCACAACCCAGACAGTCTGAAAATCTGATCTTAAATCAGACCAATTACAAATTTTTGGACTGTCATATGTATATTAAGTATTGCCAAATTCACGTCAATTAAAATATAATTTATTTAAGAATTACATTTTTATAACTCCCTGTCTCTCTCACACACACACCCATAGAAATGCTTTTCATTGTATTTTGACTAGATGAGATGTCACTTGTAAACATTTCAACACAGTTTATATGAAACATTTGTCTATACCCTTAAAAGAGTGTTTGAATATTCAACAAGTCTCTGGATGATCTAGCATTTGAAATCATTGACACATATTCCTACTTCCACAGTTTACACAGTGTGGTTTCACTCTGTATCTCTAGAGAATCAAACAATAACAAATTTTAAAATGCTTTTAAACAGTTTTTAGAGTTTGAAAGGAAACATGAAGAGAAGGCTAATTACCATTGAAAACTGTAAATCATACAACATTTTATTTGTTTAGGTAGGCAAGCAGTGTTACGTGATAGGGTGGAGGCAGGATATCCTAATCATCATGATTTTTTCCTTTATAATTATGAACCCAAATCAACATTTTATGTGCTCTTTTTTTTTCCCTTGTGCAAACAGCCACCTAAGCTGTTGTTATTCTTTATGTAATCTAAAATCCTATCTTTTTCTGTATTGTAAAGGCCTAGATAGATTGAAGAGGAGTGTCTGAATTCACGTACTTGGACTTTTTTCTTAAATTTAGTAATTCGAATCATGATGAAATGAAAAGGCTTTCTCTGGGTTTTTGGTGTTTTTTTCAACTCTCATTCTAATTAGTCCTAACTGCATACAGAAATCTGGAAGTCTTGGCTATCTGCTCCAATACATGCATTATGGCTGTGCTACTCTTTTTGTGATCTCAAATAGACTTCCAGCGTACTTGATGGCTGCTTGTGACATTAAACCCTTATTTATGGGATAGAGGGTCAAGAATTCCTCCTCAGTTTCCATGGTCACGGATGAAAAAGCTGGCTGAAATCACCTGGAGCTTCCTCTCAATTGTGAAGTGCAGTGCAGAGAATGGCAGGAGTGCTCAGAAATTGCTATGGAGTTTAAGATCTCACCACTGCCCAGATCAGCATAGGGGCTCTCAGAATCTGTGTCCTGTTTCCCGGAGACCATTAGTTGGCAGTGCCTCTGCCACAAAGCAGAGACTTGTTCCAGTAGAGAGCAGTGCCTGCCTGCATGGATAATTATCTGTTACTCTAGGTGTCCTTTTTACAGACCTTAGTAATATCTGAGCAATAGTGCTGGATTGTATTGGCATTGTCTTCTGCTGCCCATCTGCATCACCACCTGCATTTGGACAGGGCAGTATAAATGTGAATGGACTAGAGCAGAGAATTGCTTGTAAATGGAGATGGAGATGAATGATCCTGAATGCAGGAGCCCCAAATTAATGAATGTGGGGGGGTTGAAGTTTCCAAAATGGCAAAGTATAATTCTATGTTAATAGCAGAATGAATTAACAGTAATTTGACAGTTTCTTATCCTAGTGGCCTTTCAAAACAAGAAGATAAATTAGCTGAGCTAGTTAGCCAATTAAGTTAGCTAAATTTAAGAAACATCTGAGTAGCCCTGAAAAGATGCATGGGTATAACTGTTAATATACTGCTTTCTCACAACACAAAAAGAATTTTTCTTTCCAAAAGTAGTGGAAGCATGAAGTATGAAGTGGAAGTATGAAGCAGTGAGTGAATATTGGTCAGATGCAGCTTTGAAGGCAAACTTGTGAAGACAATTTTAAACCCTAAATTTTTATGAAAGTTTTTCTAAGGTACTTGAATATTTGTCACCTACAACAGCAATCAAAAACCACTTCCTTGGTAGCTTAAGTTTCTATTTAGATATCTAACTTTTATTTCATTTGGACTCAATACTGAGGTCCTTACCAGTGCCTACGAATAATATTATGAAACTGAACACAACTGAACTTGTCGTAGGACTTGGAATGAAAGTTATTTTTTGGAGATGTTTTGTCTCAACACATTAGCATTGGTGGTCCTTCTCATTCTCCTTTTAAAACTGCAGTCTTTTTCTTCATATGATATGTTGAGTGTTTTTTCCTCTTTTTTTTAAAATTACTTTTTTCCCGTATTTTCCCTTACTCAAGCTCATCTCTACCATTGCTGCTGAAGTTCTGAGTAAACTGGAAATTACTAGAGAATTATTTTGTAGAATTGCACTCAGTTTTAATAATTGTCATGCCATCAGCAGCAAAGTAATAGTGGCAGCAGCTGAAAGGGAGACCAGGCAGTGTTCATCAGTGTCTTCTAGAAAGTTTCCGGCACAATTTGAATAATTTTGTGACTTAGATTTGTAATAAAGAAACCTCATTTTATTTGAGAACACCACTGGTACTTAGTTGGCAGAGTCGATTACTTTGAGTTTGTCTTGTGGCTTTCTGTAGAAGAGACTTCCTTGTTCAGTCACATTTTTACTAAAGAAGCAGTAAAAGTATAAAGTTGGCAGAAGTATAAATTATCTTTGTTCAGATATATCCTTCCAGATGTTTTCATATATTAATTGTATGAAATTTTTTTAACTTTGATTTTTTTCCACTCCAGCTTATTTCTATAGATATTAAGACTTTTAAAAAGTAATCTTTGTGAGAAAAACTATTAATTTGCATAGAAGTGTTAGATTTGTACAAAAAAAAGATAGATGCCCTCACAGAAAACCCACCCCTAGTATTTTTCATAAGACATATATATTTTGTCTTGATCTTTCTGTTTTACAGCAAGCTGTGAGTTGGCATTTAACAAGGCTGAATTTATTACGTAAAATATGAAAGCAATAAGTTTCTATAAAGTTTCAGTATAAATCAGGTTTATTTTTTAAGTAATCATTTAATCAAAACCATGTGTCTTCTAATGCCTGATCAGGCAGAGACTAACAGATGAAAGCTAAAACTTGAATATAATCAAATATGAATGTACAAAAAAATCAAACACTCTAAAAGAGTGCATGCATGCTTGAAAGGCTATGTCAGATTACAATAAAACTCAATCTTCAACATTTTTCTAGCGAAAATAAATATTTAATTGGTTACAGCCCCAAAGTGGCATGTAATTTGTTGTTTTTCTAAGTCAGCAAAGAACAGTGGTCAATTGTATATAAATGAAAACTTTAAAAAAAGCATAAAACAATCATAAAATGACAGATCACAAGGAAAGCAATGAATTTTGGGGAAGGAAAATCTGGAAATTGCATAGAACAGAAATACCTACATGTAATGTTGCCTAAGTGTTGATTTAGACTTTGCTTTTATTTGTTCAGAAATGAAGTTGTGAGTTCAGATTGGTGCATTATAGTCTTCCTAACTTAATTTCATTCAACAAGATTTGGACTTTTTATGTATTAGTGAATCCTTATCAATGCTTTCTCTTTACCTTATTTGTGCACCCATTCTGAAATTGTGCTATTATACACTTTATAAAACATTTTGTATGTGCCACGCATAGTATTGTGTACTAAGGCTCATATGTATATTTATGTGGTGTTAAAACTGTAGTTTCCTACTTTTTCTGTTACTATTTTCTTATCTTGTAGGTTTTCATAGAATACATAGTAGCTAAAAAAGAGACCTTAACTACAGTAACTAATTTCTAATTTGAGTTTAGATTCACCTTGGTCTCCTTAATTTTATTAGGACCTTTTACTGTAACACCTTCAATATACTGAAGTAGTAGATAATGTTTGATTTCTCTAGTTACTTTAGTTTACAAATGTAAAAGTAAAGCAAATGTTCTATTAAAATAATCAAAATTCATTGAAGTTAATGCACTTATGCAAGTATGTGCATATAATAAATGTATGTATAGTACATATTACTATATGTACTTTAACATATGTGTAAATATTTCTTCATGTGTATTCTACAATATTTTAACCCATCTCAAATACACATAAACTCTATGCTGTTCTGGTATCTGTGACTTGTTAGATGGACAAATTCTTAGTCATGTTTTGCGCTGTTTTGGGGTTGTTGTTTTGTTTTTTTTAAAAATCTTTTGTACACTATTATTATCATCCAAAAAATCCCATACCAGAATACTGTAGCTGTAGAACATGTTGATATCATTGGAAGTCATTGACTACACTTGACTGGCTTATGATCTTTTCTTGAAGTACATAGACGTCTAACTCACATGCCAAGTATTCTTTGATTAGTATGCATGCAGATAACTAAATGCCCTTCATCCTGGGTTTTTATAAGTGGTTTATCAACAGCTTATATTTTTCTTGACAATTTTTTGTTGCCTTTTTCCCTCTGAGAAGTATTGGAGCAGCTACTTAAAGTCACTTGTCACTGAAGTTATATAAGCTGATCTGGTAACATGATGGCTCCTGAAACAGTGAAGTAAGAGTTTTGGAGGATTTGGGGTTGGTTGGCTGGTTTTGGATGAGTTCTTTGCTTTTTCATTTTTCTTTGGCTGGATGTTTTTTGGGTTGTTGCAGGGAGTGGGGCAGGGGAGGGTTCTGACTGGGTTTTTAAGGCTGTGTTTCTAGATGAGACAGTTCCAGAGAATACTGCACTGGTTAACTGGTTGCATTAAGCATAATTCGAAGAAAAACAGACTTAGTACCTAAACTGGCTGTGATCTCCTTTCCTTCCCTTTGTATCCCTCTAGAACTCTACCCTCAGGAACTGAGTTGTGGATTTTACTTGTAAGAGTAGGAGGAAATGGGATGTCATATTCTCTTATCCTCAGTGGCTGAAGGGAGTTGACTCAAAAATTGTTTGGTCTAAAATTTCAAGTCTTGTTACAAGACATTTTGAAGTAGAGAAAGAACACTGTATAGTGTCTTCCTTCCATTGCTTCCTGAGAGCCTTCATTAGCAGCCTTGTAAAATCCTGTGTTTTATCAGATTTCATTTATCTGCATTAAGGATGACCCCATCATGTTTGCCCATTGTCTGCTTGCTCATACATTAACCCATGGCTGTCAAACAAGTAATAGGTGGAGGTCCAGTGGGCTGGTACTTCCTGCTCACTTCCAGATGTGCTGATAAAAGACTCTGCATGCATGTCTCTCAGGGCTTGAGTGGCTGCCAGGCTAAAGCTGAAGGGTTGGTTTTCCTCCTCGCATGTCTCAAACATGTACACACATATCTCCATATCAATAGTGTCAAAGAAAAACTTCCAAATGCGAGGTTGATTCTGCGCACGCTTACAGTCACAGTCAGCGTTTCTTCTTCTTTCTTAACTCTGAACTAAAAGTAGTACTTATGTCCTCTCATACTTTTATGAAATGTCTAATCAGAGACCAGAAAAGCAGTTGTGGTTGACAAGAGCACTTCTTGCTGTTCTTATGCACTTCTTTACTCAAGAAAATTAAATTGAGCACCACCTATTCTATCCAACTAATGTTTTTCCTTTGATAATAATATTACAATAATTATAAAACATTACAATGCTGAAATATTGTGTGTTCAGAAAAATTTTCAATAGAGATGATTAAAAGATTATTTAATAGACAAACCTTGCTATTAATTACAGAAGTTACAGAATATTCTGAGTTGCAAAGGGCTCAGAAGTATCATTGAATCCAGCTCTTAAGTGAATGGCCCTTATGGGGATGGAACCCTCAGAGAGGCATCTGAATGATAATAGGATTAGAAATAGGCTTTTTTATATATTGATTTGATTCAAATATTCAAGCAATTTAAAAGCTTCAGACTCGGGAAAAATATCAATTTTTGCATTTAAATTGGATATGGTTAATATATCTATCTAATTAGCTTGGACTATAATAGAAAATAATTTTAAAATAATCTTGGCTCTGGAACACTGTATTGGAACTTGGCAGCTGTCTCTGGCTATTGTGACGTTTGAATTGTGCTGCTCAATCCCCATTAGGGTGTTAACCAACTTTATCCATAAATAAATTAAGAAATTATAGGTAATGATAAATGCACACTGCTGGCTCTATATGTCTGTAAAACTTCTATGGAGTATGAAAGTCTATTGTCAAATTCTTTTTCTGGGAATTAGAGGGTGGGGTGTTTAGTGCTTCGAAAATAAATAAATAAGAAAGGGAATGGGTGTGGTGTTCCTCTGTCAATTGTAAGTCCAGGTTGGTAAACTGAGACTTTTCTTCACTTGGATATTTTCAATGGATTGACTAGATGAGTATAGTTATGGGGAAATGCTAAATACTTGATGCTTGACTGGAAATTTTCTCCTATTTTCTCCTAAGACCTTGATCTTGCAGGGTGTAATGTGCCTTCTGCTTAAATACAAGTGTATCAGTGGTAATAACACTTGGGACAGTCTCTCACTCAATTCTGCATTTACCAGTAGAAAGAAGTGAACTTCTGCTAACCTTTTCACAGCACAGCCACAAGCAGATATTTACACTTTGAGAAAAGTACACTAATCAAGAGACTAAAGGGTTACTTGGTGTAAAGTGATGCTTTCCATTACTGATGCTTATTACAGCACTGTAGACATTCTACCCACCTCTAGCCTGGAATGTCAATGGTGTTGATATCTCCATGTGGAATGGAGAGATTCTGTTGGGCTTCTTTGGGAGTCTGGCACTCAAACTCATTTGAAGAAGAGATAAAGCAAATGATGGCTCAGTAGATAAACTGGCAAGACTGACTGGGAGAAGCTGGGGGATTAGGCACAGATCAGAAGTAGGGGTATAGTCTAACCTAAATATAGAGAAAAATTGTCATTAGAAAAAGGTTTTATGGAGCATAAAACTGTATAGAAATTATAAAATCTTCTAAGCAAAATCTTTTTCAAAGACTGGTTTGGGTTTTTTTCATCATGTTACTTCCTTCTGAGTTACAGGAAAAAACACTTTTTTGTTACAGCTGAAATATCAGATGCAAGTTTGAGCTTGCATAGTAGAATAGTAGTATTCAGCAAGAAATTGAACCTTGAAAAATATCCATTGATTTTTGTGGGACTAGAATTAATCAAAAGTGATCTGCAAGACTTTCAGAAGAATTCCGCCTACATTTTCAGCAGTAGGAGTATGAATCAAAGATGTACTTTTTAATAACATTTTTTGTCTGTTTTTTTTTTTTTAAATGACAATATGTCTGAGTCTGGTTGACAGATAAGTACACAGGTGTCATCTGAAATTAAACCTGTGGTAGTTTATCAGGGTAGAAGGAAAGAGCAAAAAAATTCCTTGAATTGTTGAACGTTCTAGATCCTCTTTGTAAAGGTGGGTGTTGCCAAATATTAATCAGCTTTCATCCCTTATGTGGCTTATGAAAAATGAGGAAAAACAGCTGGGCCCGTTCTTTCCACCAGATATAGATATTTTCTTGAGGGGAAAATTAAACAGCAAATGTCCTCAAATAAGTCCAGGCAGTTGCTGATAAATATTGGACATTTCTTTACAACTAGACTTTATTTAATGGCAAAAAGGATTAAATAGTTAAAACAGAATTGAATCTATTTAAATTTACAATGGGATTTAATTTGTAGGGGTAATTTTCCAGTCTCCTTATGGCATCTGACAGAAGAGCTAGACACTCTAGCATGTAAAACTATCTAAAAAGTGTTGTTCTTTAGCATTTTGTTGGGAGAATTTTAAGCAAATGTTGTGACTCTTTTAAAGAAGGGGAGTAAAACACAAAAGGGAAATGTTTCTTTTAATTTATTTTTGGAATAAAACAGTAGGGTTTTTTTTTTTAATTTTGAAATGTCCATTTCCAATTTAGGAGTCAACTAATGCTAAAAATTAAGGAAGAAAAGGGAAAAAAATAAATTGTAGCAAGAACTGCATTGAAATGTTCCATCTTGAATTAAGCTTAGATTAGGATACATTTCTCCTCCTGCTTCCTCTCCTCTCAGTCAGCATTTTTAGAGCTGGAGGATGTTTTATTGCTTGTGTCAATCTCACTAGTCAGAAAGAGCTCTCACTGCAATTTTCACAGTTTTGCTACAGAAGGAAAGACTATAACGTCATTCTGTTCATTCTTTCTTGAGACATTGCAGAAAATGTTTTATAGGCAGTTACTTTTTGCATTTCAAAAGCCTTAACCTCTGAAATACTCAGACCAATAGACATTATTAGTTTCATTGGGGTTTTTGGTTTGCTTTTTATCTGCTTTTTAAAAATATTTTCAATTATTACAGTAGATCTATGGGTGGATGTGGGCTGATATTATTGCAGGTTGTCATTAGTATTTCTAAAGTTTGTTTTGTTTTATTTCTTCTTCAGCTCCAACTGTTGCCTTCCTTTACATTTGGCTGATTACAAGCCATGGACTAAGGCCATCAGACTTAGCTGCAACCCAGATGAGTTTGGCAAGGCAGAATCTGATGAGCAAAAGGCAAAATCTGTAGCTTCTCCCTCAGCTGTAGGCTTTCCTGCAAGCTGGTCAAAGGATCTTACAGTAGTTTAACATTATTCAGAATCATATTTTCTTCTTACTTGAGATAGACCTTTTCTTTAAGTCCATTGGTGTTTTTTGACTCCTAATTAATAAGTGATTGAAAGAGAGAAGCCTTAGGTCAGTTCTCTGGAAACATTTTGTGGGCAATCAACAATTAGAAAAGGACTGAACTTCTTGATGTATCTATTCTAAAGAATATATCATTTGGTAAATAGAATCCCTTAGGGAATTCACTCAAGGTCTTGGGAATAAATCTGTGTTCCTCACATTTATGAACTTAGTGTTTCATAAGAATCCACTCAGTTTTGATGCATTATTGTATTGCTATTTTAATATTTTGGTCTGAGCCTTTTTGCTGCTTCTTGATTTCATATTTAGTAAGCTTGATTTGAGTGCTATTCTTGTAATACTTGATTGCAATAGTACTTTAGAATTTTTTTAATTTTCTCATTTTGTATGAAACTGTCATATGACCCACAGAAACTTTTCACAGAACTTCACAGGTCCTCTCAGGAGGTCAGGTACACCTCCCACTGATACATTTTTAGGCTTTATTTACAAATCAATACTTATCTTTTTTTTCACAATAGTGACCACAATGTCAAGTAAAAACATGTTTCAGCAGATACTTAGCACATCTTCACAGATGATCCATCTTTCAGCAATGCAGCTACACAGTTCAAAAAAGGAGGGTTTCAGGTTAAAAATAGGTTGTGTTGTAAAGACAATTACATCTTCAGTTGCCAGCATATGTTTATACTGGGTGGGCTATTGGCAATGAACTCTTTTATTAAGTGTGTTTTTCCTGTAAGTTCCTTGTAGCATGTTTCATTTTAGTTGACACTGTACCTCAGCTGTCTCTAAGGCAACCAGGCTGGCTTTTTGTCTTCTAAGAGAGGAAGTCATAAGACTCACATATGGATACACTAGAAAAAGACATCTGTAAGGAATTTAAATGCTACCCACACACTTTTCATTCCTATGCTACTGCCTGATCTCCTTATTTGTTTGTGGGGTCCATTCTTGTAGATTTGACCTGGATGAACATATTTCTCATAAGAGTGAAGACTTTATCAAAGTATTCAATATAAAGGTATGCAAGGGATGGAAGGCGAAATGGAGCAGGCACTTTACTCTATCATGGGTAACTTAAAGTTCTCAGAATTTGACTAAGATCACCATGAGGTCAAATCAAGACAGAGCAAGTACTAACTAGAGAAAATGTCATGGTGTTACATCAGAAAAATCTGAAAGTTCAAAGGCATCAGCAAAAACCTAGTGCTAATATGGGAAAGGTGTTAGGTGAAGTATTGTATTGTAATTTTAAGGCTTCTTTTAACAGTGATAAATTCGTTATGAGTAAATAATTGTGTGATAAGATTTCATTTAGAATTTAACTTTTGGCTTTTAGTTTTACTTTGCTGACTTTGCTTTATCACATACCTGCAAAGTAAGGGCATTTATAGTAGGCATTTACATCTGGGAGCTTCCCCAGCATTTTCTGCTGGAAAAGAAAATGACAAGGAAAATCTTCAAGTTTTATCTATGTTAATGGTTGGAGTTTTATTTTATTCATGTTATCTTCAAAGGAAAACTATTTTCTGAGTTTTTGGGTGCTGGTTATTTGGAGGATTGTAAATTTACAGACTGTGTGAGGTAGTCTTGATGCAACTTTCCTGCAGAAATCTGTGCCATCAGGAGAATGTGTTATTAAACAACTCTAAGAATTTCATATACTGAATTTCCTACAGGAAATATGAGAAAACTATGTTTATAATTATGGCAATTATAAGGAAAATCAATGAATAATGACTGGACAAACAAAGCAGTTTTTGGCAATGAAGGCTGCTGCAATGTAATAATTGTATTTCAGTGCAACTCAGTCTATCTTCCTTCTGTTTGAGAAGGTTACATTCCTGATTCTCATATCTGTAAGGAACTGAAGACTAGTTTAAGAGAAGTTAGGTTTTTAATTCAAATATTTTTAATAGAAAAAGAAAAGATGGTCTCTCTTGAAACTTTATTTGCGCCCCTAGAAAAGTTTAGAAGAAATTCAAAGACTAGGCACATCTTCTGGTGGAAAAAGGCTCACAGAAAGGGATTTTTAAATTGCCTTTCATGGTTAATTTATCTTTAATGAATATAATTGAAAAAAACCTGGGGCCTTAGCTGTTCTTAAAACATGCCACTATACTACACTACTGTTGAATATTGCCAAGTTTCTGAACTGTCAAGAGCTCTTTGTACTCATGGCTCCATGGAAAAAAATTGATTTCATGCCATATGATGACATATAAATAGGAAGGCTTGTTTCCTTGGAGGATATAATTTACTTTTAACTTGAGAGAATATTTTATCATAGTAAATAATTCTAAATGTTATCTCACACTTCATGTCTGTGTCTTTGTTTTAGTCTTCTGTCTTTTTTGATGAATATGTTCTCCAGGGCTTATTGTCTGCATGTATCTCATTTTTGTATGATAAAAATTGTTACTAGATTTAATTTTGATTGTACAGCTATTTTCAGTCTTTATTTCAATTTCCTTTGATTACTTTTCTTTATTTGGTGCTTTGCCATGGGTCAAATATGAGCATAACTCAAAAAAAATAAAAGCTTTAGTATATGATTAGGCTATGGTCTTGTCCCACCCTTTTATATAATTGCATAGTCTCCAGACATGTTAATGTAAATAACCATTTCCAAATGGGAATAACTGTATTTTTTTTATTGCTCCTTTCTTCTTACACCTCCACAAGTCCTACTTCATGTATTCAGTGGAAGATATTTTCTTATTATTTATGAATAATCTAATCTATGAGCTTCTGAACAACTGGCCTTCTTCATCTACTTATTACTTCAGACAATTCGTCTTCTCCAAATCCTAAATTAAAATTTGGATATCAATGCAGTTAAAATAAAAATGATTTCTTAAAATATTTAAGATAATTTTTATCTTCAAAGCCGTTTTTCCTAAACATCACTATATTTGAAATATTACTGTTCTGAACCCATGTATTTGTCAGATTTTAAACATGCAGAAGATTTTTGTTCCATTTCCCAAGATATGTTGACTTTGTGCTGCTGGGATGTGTTTTTTCCTGTTTTCCTTTTTTGTTTCCCAATAGTTCCTCATGTTCTAACACGTTAGTTTTAAAATTTTTGGAGACTCAAAGACTCAGCACTGACAGACACTTGAAGTAAATTGATCTCTTAACCTTTATACCTATATTTTTAAACAAACCTAGGCAATTAAGTTATCTTTTAATGAGAGCAAGGTACTGCTGTTTAATTTGTCCTGTAATCCTTTAAAGGAATCGCAATAGCGCAAAAGGAACATGCCAATAATATCAGCACAGCATGCTGTATAGGGTTTCCAGTCATCCATACCTGGAGAAAAAAAAAAAGCCTGTAGAAATAATACTGTTATTGAGAGTTGCCACTACATTCAAGCTGGTATTTCTAAATCACAACAATAATGTACAAGGTAAAAGTTATGGTTAAGATATTTTGCTCCCAAGTCACAGATGAGGTCAGGCATATATTCAAGATACAAAAATTGTATTTCTGCTGTAAGAATGGTACTATAAGTAAAGACAGTTGGCTTGGGATACAACTGACCAAATATTGACAACCACAATACAAATATCAGAAACAAACAATCAGAATTAGTCATCTGGGTTCATTAATAGGCAGAACAGAGAAACACATTCTATGACACAGCTATTCTCATTATAAAATGGGTAAGACAAAACACATACTTTCAGTGGTCTCCGCTGTCTGTGAAGGGACACAGAGGTAGCTCAGGTAAATCCAAGCTGTCACGTCACTGTCTGCAGAGCTGGGAGACATCTCCAGTCAGCTCCCATATATACTGTGTATAATTGAAGCCAGATGTGAGTATACACCACTCTTCATATATAATACATGCTTCTATCTTGTTTCTAAGAATAAAATTTAATTAGATTTTGGTTTTGCATTTTATTATATCTCTTTGACCAGCTGGACTTCTTGCCCAATAAAAAACCTCAAGAGCAACGCTTTATGAACTTCTTAGAATCCTTTCTTAAATTTGAATTACAAGTACTATCGTAATTCTCATTCTGTGTTCATGCTAGGTTATGAAGTTCAGGATCATTCTGGCTTGCCAATACAAATTTTGGAAATGTATAAAAAGTTTGGCATTGAAGCATCTAACTGTGTGGTGGAATAGCGCTGCTCCAGAAATTTATGATCAGTGATGAAATGTAAGTAATTTAGGTAAAGCTGATTATGATGAATGCAATTACAATCAGGTTTGCAATTTCCCCCTTATATATTTGAGGTGTCTTTGTATTTAAAGTATTTATTTATTTAAGATTTAATAAATGTCATTCTTGAGAAAGTTGAATGTTTTCAGCTCTGTGATAAAGTAAATTCCATTGAACAGAGGTGACTGCATTTCTTACTCCATCATAAGCCATTCTAAGGGGCAATTTACTCAGAGGCATTGAAAATGAGTGCACGAGGGACACAGGGAACAAAAACAAGACCTCAGAGTTTCCCATGGGAAATGTCTTTCTTGTTAGGTCACACAATCAGGCTGTCACTTGTGTATTAAATATTTGACTCTTTTCAGCACATGTGTGCATTTACCAGAGAGGGGAAGGAGACTGATCCCTTTATAGCCCTTGGAAGCTTATCAGTTATGGGGATATGTTGTTTCCTGGAAAGGTGCTCTTATCAGAAGATGATTGCACAAAGATAGGTAGTTCCTACCATTTGCAACTGGTTTTGTCCCTCTTCAAGGCAAACCCTCTAATGTAGAAACCTGACTACCTTTGTCTTCAGCTTTGTGTTTGAACAATGTACAGCAACAGCAAAGCTCTACATAATGACTCTTTCTTCTTACAGCCCTTTTTTGAGGAGCAGTCAGTTGTGTCCAGCCATAAACTCACTGTATGAGAAAGTAGTGCAACATCTTATGCAGGCATGAGCCAAATCCATTTTAGCAATGGCATAGATTAGTCTAGACCACTTCAAAATTGCATTTGCATATTAAATTTTAGTGGGTCTTTTCAACTTCTAAGTTTTTAAATATATTTAAATAGTACATAATTAAATATGTTATGCAATGCTTGAAAAGGCTGAGGTTTTCCAATTCTTCTGATCATTCTCATGAAAAGCAGACAAGAACCCCCACTGATTTAATTTGAAATTTGAAAGTAATCAAGTAGTAAAAGTGATCTGTGACCTCACAAATATGTGAAAATTCAGAGACTTGCTCAATGACTGTGTCTGTTCCTCCTTTTTAATTCTATCTCTGTTTCTCCATCTTGATAAGGAAGTAAATAAATAACCTACCTTCCCTATCCAGACCTTTCACTGTTCTCCCTTGTACACTCACAGCAAACAGAGAAAAAGACTATGAAAGGTAATTTATCATTATCAAGTATAATTATCAAATTGTGTCCAGGGTTAGCCAGGAATATTCTGTTCTGCAGGGTAGAAGAAAACCCCAACAAGCCATTGCTTGGCACAGGGTTTAGTCCATAGTGTCTCACAATGCTCAGGATCACTAGAGAGAAGTTGTCCTTGCCCTTGAGAAGTCTGAAAACCTGGAGAGCCCAATTTTGGGTGTTTCTGAGGTACTCAGTCCTACTGCTGGACCATCTTAGTTTCTGCAGACAGGCTTTTCCTTCCATGGCTGAAGAAATATGTTCATTTCCTTAAAAAGAGGGTTAAAGAAAAAGAAGGTCTCACAGATCCTTTCATTAGGAAATGAAATAAGTACTTTCTTGGCATCTGGAGTGGGAATTAGTTTAATATTATGTAACACTTCCTCTGGTGGTGTTTTGATAGAGTCAAAATCCATTAATTGAATGAAACTCAGACTAGAATTTTAAAAAACAAATTGGAAGAATTATGAAAAAAAAGAATGAGTGACTTGATTTCAATTCCAAAGGCAAACAAATCAAAATTCAAAAGACATCCCTTAGGAACATTTCCAGAGCACACTAGGTGGTGCTGTAATTCCAACAGCAATTGCTGAATGCGCTTTACTCCTTCCACTTTCCTGTAAAGGTATAACTTGCTGCAGTGAGCTTTTCATAGAATTCTAATAATTTTGAAATTATAAATGTTTGCAGTGTACTTTTAAGATGCTCTAAATGATCTTTTTTTTGGTAGGAACAACATTGAAACCTCTATTTTTCATGTTTTGATTTCTGGTATGGTGAAATAAAATCCAAAGATTTTTGATCCTTATTGTGCTTAGGACTGAGGTTTCAGATAACAATTTTCCTTCTGTTGGGTATTTTGGGGAAAATCCTGGATGTTATGCTCAAACAATTCTACTGGAGACTGTTATAATCTGTGCCCACATTGGTACCACCACTTTACCAAGACCTGTGGAAGTGAATCACACTGCACGTAGTCTGGGATGGGTCTGTCAGAGGGGCAGGAGAACACGCTGAGTTTAGATCCCCTCTACAATCCATGTTACACTTATGGAGCCTTGTGGCCCCCTCGGTAGGAGTTGCTATTACGTGGAAAATCCCACTGCTCTTTGTGTTCAGCTGACAGCAGAGCTTCAGGTTTATCTGACTCTGCCTGGACCTTGTCTTGATCTTCCTGGAAGTTTGTTTTAGCTGGTTTAGCTGCTACAGCAGTTGCCTAATGAGAGGATGACCATGAATGGCTCATTCTATCTTTTGTTTAGCTTTGTGCAATTTTGTGGTAGAGTGCTTCTTGCTACGTAAAGTGCCTAATAATAGGCAATAATATAATAAATCTATTCTATATAGAATGAACTATGTTTGACCCTGGAATAAAATGTAGGGTAGAGGGGACAGGGAGTGACAGTAAAGCCTTTTAAATTATACCAGAGGCCCCGTTGTTATAAACCACTCCATGTGGTCAGTCACTGGTCACCACAGAAATGCAGCCTTGGGACTGGTCAAAGCCAGTGTTAGGGATTGTAAGGGGAGTAGGGGAGAAGCATCCAATAAGTTAAAATATGCTGTGTATAGGGAATTTGGTTGTACCGTGGAACTGTAAACCAGTGGCATGAGCAACGTGTAGAGCATGTTAGAAAGTGCATCAAAATAATGCTATAGAGACCTTAGAGGGGAGGAAGAAAACCAACATCATGCTTCTGCTTGAGAAAACAAGAAAGCAGTCATCAGCTTACACTCTTAACCAAAGGAGAAGGGTGTGATAACACAAAAATGAGGTACAGAGATTAGTAACTAGGTGGGCTCAATTTTAACTACTGCTTTGGAAGACTTTTCTGTAACAATATTTTTTCTTTGATTATTCTCCTTTTTTGTTCTCCCTGTAATAAGGAGTCCTGGGCTAATAATAATTCCTTGATTAGATTGTTATGATTTGAGATTTACAAAAATTAGTTTTTAACCTGTAAGGTGTTTTGTTAACCCATGAAAACTGTACAAGTTGTAGCTCAACAACCTGATGGGCTGCTCAGATTTTGATCTGGAAGCAACATCTCCAGTATTTTGGCAGCATTGTGTTTTACTTCTCCCTTTTGGAGATCATTGCATTAGCCAGGGAAAGAAGATAAAGAAAATAATTTTAAGTGGCAGGATGAATGATTGAGATTTCATACCTGCTATGTATGTATACAGAGAATTATTAACACTTCCACAGCATTTCCTCACCCTTCTGTACTCTAAGTGTGTATATTTAAGCAAATATTAGTAGGGTACCATTGGCATACCTAATGTGGCTAATTTAATTGTTAGTAAGAAGAACAGAAATTGAGGGCGACTTTCAAAGCAAAAGAAAGTCGCTGCAAGGCTGGATGAAATTATCTTGGAAATATTACCCATACCTCTTTTTTATATGTATGGCTTTAAAAAATGATATGCATTCACAGTGGTCCTATTAACATATCAGTAACAGCTGGAAATACTCTCCAGTCTTGATGTGAATTAGGAATCATGTGGGAAGATGTGAGAACATTCCAGTTCAACATTTAGATTAACAATTTTAGACAGTTTGAACCCATACCCTAGAAACAAATCAAAAGACATATATAATTTTTAGTTCTACACAAGTCATATGTTACTTTACTGTATCAGAGTTTGTTCAGGTTATTTAGATAGAGCCCTTCTCTTGTCTAGTGTCCTGCATGAAACTATAGTTACATGTTGACATTCAGTAAGAGGGAAAGATTTCATCAGATGTTTCCTATCACATCAGAAGGACTTTGCTTTGGGTAGGCAAACAGTGCAGAAATTATCTTGGCTTAATTAAGTCTAAAAACAGTGAAGATTTAGGAGAATGCTTTTAAAAATATCTTGCACGTTTTTAGCTCTGATTATTTTTGAGTTTTCTAAATTGTTTAAAACACAAAAAATGCCAGCTTCCACTTTAGGAAACTCTTGGTGCCTACTTTTGCCTTTCAGTTTTCTGTCCAAAAACTTGTTTTATCTATTAACCTTATTTACTAAGGGGCGTTTCAATTCACATTTCTAATGGTACTATCAGCTTGTAAATTCTTTAATTTTTGGAGAAAAACTAGGGTTTTTTTTATGTTTGAAATGCAAAATTATATGCAGTTAAATGTCTGCTCTCAAAATGGAGCTAAAAATGGAGCAACGTATCCCATTTTATTACTGCTTTCCATTCTGATCAGAAAGTAACCATGCAGCAGCATCTTCTCTGTTATTTCAAACTCCACATTAAAAAAAAATAAATTTCCAGTCAAGCATGTTCTCTTTTTCTGAAAAAAATTGAATCAGTTGGCTTACTTCAATTATGAAAGACTAATAGAAGTCTCAAGGCTATTAACTTCATACAAATTCATAAAAACTAAACCTGAAACTTGGGTATGGATGATGGTTCCTGGGTAACATGCTGAGGAATAAGGTTAGTGAGACCCAGGAGTACATTCATCTGTGGGAAAAGCCTAAACTCTGTAGACCCCTGACATCTAACCATGACATCCCTAGCCAGAAGAATCTAAGTACACTGAGTTCCATTTTTTTTAAGCATTTTGGCAATGTGTAAAGGCCTATTATTTTTTCCTTCTGCAGTGGAAAGGGGAAGATATATATAAAATTCTCTATTAATGAATCAATACAAAGCAAATGTTTTTCTCAGCATGCTCTTTCCAACCTGCTAAGCTGCTTCTGCTTGAAACTAAGATCTTTACATCAGTATCTTTGAAGCAAAATGTTTACTTTCAATGTATCACAAAAAAATTTCATCAGTCTTTTTGGATCAGCCTAAAATCTAGTTCCTTAAAGTATTGTGGTGCTCCAGGAGAGTTGAGATCATGTATCTTGTGCTTTAACTGTCTGTCTGCCAGGTTCCTCCTCTAGGCTATGTGAGCTCTGTGGCTCACTAAGTAGTATCCAGTAACCATGCAAGTTTGGTTTTTTTAATCACATTTTCAGGCTAATTTCAGTAGATGAGGAAAATTAGATAACTTGTAATAAGTGGAACGAGTTGGATTGTTACATCATGAAATATAGCAAGCCAAGGTAAGGAAACTCCATTACCCCATAGGAAGTTAAACAATGAACACCTATTTTGAGATGAGAAAGATGCTATCAGCTTATGCGGACAAAAGCTCATCATATCTCATAATTTTTTGATTAAACAATAAATATCATTAAAGATAAAACAGACTCCTGTAGGTAGTGCTTTTGACTGGTACTCTCCTAACAGCTTAACGAAGCAACATTTAAAATCCTCTGTAAGCACTTTGGAAAAGTTCATATTGCATCCTTCCTTGTTCCATAACTGTTCCTGCAAATTTTTGCCAAAGCCTTTTTAGCTTTAGTTTCACATCCTCTATGTTGTTTTCACTCAGTTGACAAAAGGTGAAAGTTCTTTCTCTTGGCTTAAGAAGCAAAACACATCCATAGTTATGGTCCTTTTAAATCCAGACTGGACAAGAGTTTGGCCACTTTAGGGTTTTTCTCTTACATTTTATCTTTAAAGCAAAGGCTGAGCAAAGGCATCACTTCAGGCCAAAGGGTCCATCAGATTTCATTCTCTTCTGTGCATCTCCCTTTGCTATCTCTCATGATACTAATATTCTGCTAGAAAAAAAAAATCGATGCCAATACATTAAGGTTTTGGAATACCTAATATTTACAAGAGTTTGACCAAATTTATGGAACTCTTTGTGTGAAAGATGATGATATTCAGTCATTGCCAACCTTCAGTAAAAACTACCATGTGTGCTTTTGTTCATTTCCTTAGTATATATCAAGGAAAACCTAAGGGTGTAAGGAAACAAAACCAGAGAAATTAGCTGCAGCCTGTTTTTCACCTCCTCTTCCTCTGCTCCTTTCCCCAGGATTATATAAGATAAAAAAAAAAAAAAAGATGGCTTTTGTGACTCTAAGACACAAAAGGTTTTGAAAATGTTCGCACAAGGAGAAATTTAGATTAGTTATGTTCTTCTAATGCTGCCTTTTAAAGCAAATAAAAACATTTGGATATTATTATTTATAACTCATAACTTAGCATAAACTAAACAAAAACTTAGCCTAAACAAATCAGAGGTCTGGCAATCACCGGCTGTACGAAGCTAAAGAAAGACAAGTGGCAGATTCTGCACCTGGGATGGGACAACCCTGGATGTACCTACAGACTGGGATATAGGTGCTGGAGAGCAGTGATGTGCAAAAGGACCTGGGGGTCCTGGTTGATGGCAAGTTGAACATGAGCCAGCAGTGCCTGGCAGCCAGGAGGGCCAAGCCTGTCCTGAGGTGCCACCAGGCAAAGGAGGGGATTGTCCTGCTCAGCTCTGAGCTGGGGTAGCCTTACATTGAATATTGTGTGCAGTTTTGGGTGCCTCAGTATAAAAAATACATCAAGCTATTAGAGAGCATTCAAAGGCAGCAGAGGGTCTGAGGGGAGAAGCCATAAAAGGAGCAGCTGAGGTCACTTGGTCTGTTCAGCCTGGAGGAGACTGAGGGGAGACCTCACTGCAGTTACAACTTTTTTGTGAGGGGAAGAGGAGGGGCAGGCACTGATTTCTTCTTCCTGGTGAGAGGACCTGAGGGAATGGCCTGAAGCTGTTTAGGTTGGATATTAGAAGTAGATTCTTCACCCAGAGGGTGGTTGGGCACTGGAACAGGCTCCCCAGAGAAGTGGTCACAGCCCCAGCCTGACAGAGCTCAAGAAGTGATTGGACAATGCTCTCAGACACATGGTGTGACTCTTGGGGATGTCCTGTTCAAAGCTGGGCTTCAGTGACCTTTGTGGATCCCTTCCAACTCAATATAGTCTGTGATTCTATGATTCTATAACAAATCAATTGTTAGTTTGGCTAGTAGCAATCCAGATATGCAAACAATATTATTTCCATTTGAGATTAATTTTCAATTACCTAATATGTTCAGGGATTTTTGTCAAGTTGCCTGATGACATTACCTCTTTTCAATTTAGACTTATCATAAGATAATGGAAAGATTTTTTTAAAAGCAGATGATTCTGAGAACAAATCTGCAGTTTTATAGAAATCTGTCAAGTTTAGGGCTGGGAAGCTGTGTTAAGAATCCATGCCATAACAAAATTCCTAACATATTTTGCATGCTAATCATAGATATCAAGATGCCCTAAATACATTACTCAGGCTTATCCTCTAGCTTACAGGTATTTGAAAGTATTAGCTTCCTCCTTTTAGGTCCTTATTTTATTGAAGTTACTTTAAAAATTGCATTAGTAATGCAAGATGGTGAAGATTTTTTATAAATATATATATTAAAAGGTTTTTCAATTTTTTTTTCCAGTTCTCAAGTTTTGAAAACTAGAACCACTTTGAATTCTTCAAAAAGAGAAGAATTTGAGTGNTAGCTTACAGGTATTTGAAAGTATTAGTTTCCTCCTTTTAGGTCCTTATTTTATTGAAGTTACTTTAAAAATTGCATTAGTAATGCAAGATGGTGAAGATTTTTTCTAAATATATATATATAAAGAAGTTTTTCAATTTTTTTTTCCAGTTCTCAAGTTTTGAAAACTAGAACCACTTTGAATTCTTCAAAAAGAAAAGAATTTGAGTGACTATTTGAACTCAGCATTGGGCTAGGTTATAGACACTATCAAAACCTGTCATTAATACTGCAAAATAAAAATGGATAATCAGGCTAGGCAATATTTATTACTCTTAAATCTGTAGAGACTAAAAATGAACATTCAAAAGCCCTTACTGTAAAAGTCCTACAATGTCACTTCTCATTTATATCACTGAGATGAAGAACAGGCTGTAGAGAATTCATTTCTGCAGAAAACATATGATGTACAGGAAATATGCAAATAAACTCATTCTGTTAACAATTTTCATTTGCCTTTTGACCTAGAAGAGCTTAGAAGTTTTAAAACTTTCAAAAAAGCAATTTGTAAGAGCAACTTATATCTGAGTTGTGGTCAATTTGACAGATCTTCATTGTTGCGACACTTTGAGTGTTTTACAGTAATTTAGTTTATTTTAAGGTGCCATAAAAGAGACAGGATGAAAAGACTTAAGCTGTTAAACTAAGTTTTATTTCTGTGGGAGTGATGGTTATGCATTCACTTGATATAGAAAACTAAGAAGGATCACTAAAACTACGAAGAGAATTTATTTTAATAAAGCATGTGATATTGCTTTGAATAAATACAAGTTTTAAATATTTCAAGTTCTGAAGGTCAGGAAATAACTCACATGATAGTTTAATTCCTTCTCAAAATATCTTAAGAGGGGGTAAGCATAAAGTAGAAAGAAGCAAACAAGGATGGAATAAATACTTGTATATATGTCTGTTGCACTGGGTTGAAACTTGTAAACTCAAGGTGAACTAAAACTTTTCTGCTTATTCATGAAGATTAAGAATAAATTAGCCTGCCATGTTTTGGGAGATCTATTGATTTTTGATTTATTTCCTAACAGTATCACCAAAGCAGAGCAGGCTGTGGCCACTTTTTGAAGGTTTTCTGGTTTGTGCAATCAGACTGCAATGATAATAGCTGTGACTATTAGCTGGTTTGAAATGTAACCCTGTTAAACATCAACCAAAGCCTTCCACAGAAGGCTGCTGTGTTCTGCTGGTGCGTGACTTAGCTGTTTACAGAAAACTGACTGGATGTTTCTGGCTGTTTACAATGTGGCTCTGAAGGTTTACTTAGCAGTGGTCTGCTTTCAACAAAGTTGTGTGCACGATTTCCGACTGCATTCCCTTTTTTTTTTTTTTTTTTTGCTTTTTTTATGGACTTCCATGAAAAAGGGGTTACAATTTAACTTTATTTAGGACTCTGTTTCACTTGGTTTTAGAGCTTAGTTTGGAAGAAAGCAGGCACCTTTCTAGAGGAATTATCTTCTGGGCATTTAAAAATATTTTAGATTTGTTGTCACCTATCTCAATTTTGGATCCCAAAGATGACTTGAATGGGACTGTTCCAGGTTTACTTTTTATATTTTACTACTTGCATTTAGTGGGATCCAGTATTGTTAGAAGCTCTTCAGTAAACAAGAAGGTGACAGCAGCACACATTTTTGATCACTTTCACCCCATAATCTATAAGAATCAATTGTAGTAGTTTCTCTTTTTTTTTTTTTAGATTGTTCTGAAATGTAATCCTACATTTCATTTTACTCCTTAAAAATAGTTCTTCACTTGACTGTATTTTTTTTTCCTCTTAAGTTTATTCATCAGTTCACAACTCTGTGGCATGATGCCAGGGGTGACTTCTCCTGATATGTCATCTCATACATTCCTGCAACAAAATTGTGTCCCCCACCTCAGTGATAAATTTAGGATAGAACAGTTCTCTCTGTTCACAGATTTGACCATAAGAAAAGAAACAAGTCTGCACTTTCTCCTGCAGGATCAAGTAGAAGGAGCTTGGATTGTGAGGAAAAACCCTCCTTTTGTAAACAAATCTGTTCAATGACTCTGTTGCATTGTAGGAAATACCTAACTCTTATATCTTCGATAATATGACATTTTTTCCCTTGGTTTCACTGAACTGAAAGTTAGTCTTTATACTAATTAAGGAAATGATAAAGGGAAAATCAAAGTACACATGCATTACTTGTTTGTTATTCCATCTCTAATGGAATCTGCTGAGGAAACCAGGCTCTTTGAGGTGGGGAGGACAGGCTGGAGGCCCTAAGAATTTTATTTAAAAGAACCTAGCTGTCGTATTAGGTCAGAACCGTAAAATAAAGGCAGGCAATTTTATATGCTGTGAGAAAAGCATTTTAGATTATTCCAGTACTTTAATGTTCTGTACTGAAATTTTAAAATTTCTGAATGTGTGAAGAGATTTGGAGCATGTCTATTTCTGGATAGATATTTAGAGATACATTTAACTGTGTGACCAAATGTGATCAATACATAATCTCATTTAAAATTTTTGTTCTTTATTATCCTTATACCTTGTATCTGAGCAATGAAAGCAAATTACTTTTACAAGATGCAATATAATTGTCCTAGAATGTCTTGAGTTAAAAATTGACCCATAAGGATCATAGTCAACCTTTCAGTTTGTTTGCTGTATCAGGCTGTGTATCTGTGGTGATTCTTCAAATTTCCATAGTCTCTTCTTACAGGATACAGAATAGAAATTTAAATCTTAAAATATAAAGAAGAAAAAAATAATGTATAATGGCAGACATATATAATTCTAGCATTTGTTTTCAGAATCATGGTAGATTGTCTAAGAGTTACCACTTTTAATCACTTGGAATCGTGAGTATCAAAAATATGCAGTGGGGAGGAAAAAAAATGTTAACAATAAAATCAGTGTTTGTATTTCCCAGCATTATGAGATGAAATAGATTACTGCTGCAATGTTGATTTATTAAATAGTATTCCTCAGTCATCTAACTTAAAACTGGTACTGCTTGATATTAATGTCTTGAATAACAGAATAAAAAGAATACATAGCATATTTTCAGATAAAAATTACCTAGAAGGAAGCCATAAAGCATAGAGGGTGAGAGATTAGAATGTTTTTTAAAAACACATGCAAGTATTTCAGAAACATGTGATAGAAGGAAAAGGTTAGTAAAAGCGTTGAAGCTGAAATACATTTACCTAATTAGAAACCATGGTGAAATAATTCAAATTCACAAAGATACTGGTCTAACTCAATACAAATATTGAAGAGATGAAGTATTGGTTGTGAAAAATACATGTACATGGAGCTGGGAAAAATGGTCTGAACTCACTAAAATGCTGCACTAGGTTGCTGACCCTTGGAAAAGAGGCATTCTTCAGCACTGGCTTATGATTTGTAGCCATGTAGCACTCCATAAAACCAGTTTGAAAGTCACATAAGTGTTGAAATCTCAGTCCTGAAAGTTATGTATTTGAATAGTTTGGAAGTTAAATGGCATTGAAAATGGAAAATAACACTGAAATTTAGGCGCATATAAAAATCATGCTGTCAGCCTAGTCCATGAAGAACAATGGACAGTTGACATAGCTTTCAAAACACAATGGAAGGAAATGCCTTTAAGGGGACTGTTAAAGAAAAGCTTTTTAAAATAGCCTTTGAGTCCTTTTTGACTCTGCCTTCAGTTCTGCCATAAGTTGACAGCATCTCAGGACAAGACTGTAATGGTGGTGTTGAGGAGCTTTGTGTGTGAATGGTGAATAAAGGTACGGTGTTACTCTAGATTGCAAAAGAACTAAAATGAACTATTTCTTCGTGAAGTCACAGACATGAAGAGAGAAATTCTAGTCCATTTCCCTTTGGGTTCCAACAGGTGAAATAAAATCAAATATTTGCCTTGAGACTTGGTTTCAAAGGAAGTCAGCTATGGGGTAAGAAACTTGCTGAGACAGAGCAATCCATGGAACAGGTATCAATACCTGTTAACCCCATAGAGCTGTTGGCATGAGTCTGTGTCACCTGCAGATAACTTCTTCACACTAATGTCTAGTGACACTATCTTGATACATCACAATGTATCAGCATGTAAACAAAAACATAACTTAGCTCATAGGCTGGCATAATGATAATTTATGTAGATTTTGAAAAGTATCTTCAATTAATTTTTAAAAAATCAGCCCTTATCAGAACTCAACAGCATTTCTCATCAGATTGTGTGCAATCAGTATTGCTGCCTATAACCCTCTGACCATAATTTTTGTAACTCCTTCCTCTGCTCTACTGGGAAGCTCTAAATAATAATTTCACTTACTGTCTTTACTCAGTAGAATTTGTACAAGCAGAGATTTGGGACATTTATTGTATTTCATTTCTCCCCTTAAAGTAGATTTTTGAGAGTCTTTCTTTGCTTCTCAACAGATTGCTAAAAGCCAAAGATGGGAACTTGATGTATTTCTTACATTTTAGAAAACATAAGAAGCTTCACGTACTGTAAATAAATATTGTGGTTGGCTGACCCTGGCTGGATGCCAGGTGCCCACCAAAGCCACCTTATCATTACCTTTTTCAACGGGACAGGAGAGAGAAAATATAACAAAAAAATTTGTAGGTTGAGATTAGGGCAGGCAGAGATCATTCAGCAGGTACCCTTACGAGCAAAACAGACTTGGCTTGGGGAAATTAGTTGAATTTGTTATCAACCAAATCAGAATAGGATAATGAGAAATAAAATATGTAGGATTGGTCGTAAGTAGGATTGTTAATTTCTGTGAAACCAGCCTGTTGGCTGGGTTCATGTGTGAATATCAGGGTTTTGAAAAGCTCCATGTGGTGCAAATGAGAGGTGAAGTAAGATCTCTGCCAGCGTATGCAATGTCTTTAGATTCTAGCCTTTAACACTCACTCCTAGACTTGCTTTTGGATAATAATTGAAAAGAATCCTTTACCTGCCAGAAATTAATGCAGTGTAGAGGTTAGCTTATTATAGTAGTTCAGATGCTAATTTCATTATTCACATTTTAAACCATGTTTTCTACTTGCTGCTTTACCTGAAAGGATGGTGGACCCTCTGAAAGGATGAACATCTTCAGTTCCTCCTTTGAAATGCATATCACAAATCTCGTTGGCTATATGTACTTCTCCTTTTCTTGCAGTGGCAGCATCCTTTAAGGTAATTCTTCCTGCTCTTCCCATTTTATTCACTTTCAAAACAAAAGGTCTACTATTGTGTTTTTTATATTCTTTTGAGGGCTTTGCCAACATCTCTCACATAGTATGTACAAGATAGATGAAAAAGCTAAGACAAAACACATTCTGGAGAAGCAGCAGCATAAAACATGGCTCCTATGTCCATTTAAAAAATATATTTATATTCACTTTAATTATAAATTAAATTTTAAGGGTAAGAGATTTCCTCAGAAGAGATTGGCTTAAATACTTAAATTAGTGATTTGATTCTGTAATTGTCTTCAGAAGTTGTTCCGTTAAACAAATGCTTTAACCTTAGTTTAGGAACTGTCAGAATACGTACTTTTAAAGGTCAGAGCTTAGATAGTTTCCTTCTTAATGTTGTGGGGAGGGAAAAAAGAGGAACAAAGATCACTTCTTGGGTACTTTGCTTGCTTTGAGTGGAAAGAAAAACCCAAACAAACCATAAAGTCTTAACAATCATTTTGCTTTCATCACGATTTAAAAGGCTTGCGCAGTCTTTCTCCTTAGCAAAGCCAAGCAGGATTTATCCCTTTATGATGATTGTCCTAGGAAAATTTAAAATGCAGGGAAACGAGTTTAGCAGCTGTCAAAATTAGTGCAACTCCTGGGACTAATAAAAAGAAAAACTGTAATGTTGACACATCAAATAACATCCTCGGGATGTGGGACAACACCTAATGTGCGTTTTGTCTGACCTCCAAGATGAGTGAGTGGCAGCCCTTGTGCACAGTCATTAACTTGAAGAAGGGCACTATGCTTAGGTCTCAAATTGCATATACTACTTAAAGGAGAATAAACATTATACTGTAGGTGTGGGGGACCAAAACAAACCCTGAATTTGTGGAGAGCTGTATTGCAATACTGACGTGTGCTTAACTGCCCCTTTTAACATGTGTGGGCATATGTTGTTTCTTCAGTGTGTGGATGTGGATAAGTCTAATAATGCTCATCTTTATAAAATATTTTTTTAGCTTAGATACATATCTATTCAATGTATAGTGAGAAACTGTAAGAATTACTAAGTATGTATTTTAAAAAAATATTTCCATATACTAAAAGAAAGAAAAAAATATCTGTAGAAAATATAAGTATGAAAAAAGCAAAATGATGTTTTAAGATAAATTTGTTTCCAATATACTGATTTAACTACCTTGAGCTGAATATGTCAAGCACTCGAATGCAGAAAATGATTGCAAGTCAAAATGCAAAACACCCCAAACTCATCACCCTTCAAAGAGAGGTTTCCAGGCTTATCTGGATAAATTCTGACCCGAGAAGAACCTCTTCCCTCCTGCCCTAAAGACAGCATGAAAGAGAGCTTTATCTTGTAGGTCAGAGAAAGTAGAAAGAGGTTAGAATTGCCAGAAGTCAAGCTGAAGCGACCTTTGCAAGGAAATTAAAACAAATAAACAAAAAGATTCTTCAGATAAAGAAGAGAACAAGATCTGTTTGCATGAGGTAACCTGTATTGGCCCCAAACAAGAGTAGTATTTCGAATCACTTTTAAATAATGATACTAAAAATCTGCACAAGCCAGACAGCTAATGATTATGGACATGTGGCAATGGAAACCACCTCCCTAATGATGGCACAATAAGCTCAGTTTGTAACATATGCTAAATGGATTATGGGAAGGAATTGGATAGGTGCTTTCAGGAGTTTTGCCATTTCAATCTGGTAGCAGCTATTTAGGAAAATGAGATGAGAAGTAAAGGGGGGGAAAAAGTAAAATAAAGTATAATTTGTGTTTTTCAGTTATGTATCTTCCTAAAGTAATTTAAGCTTAGATAAGATACCTGATCACATTACCAGAAATAGAAGTTATTTTTTTAATATCCCTAACTCAGCTCGAGCATAAGGCATATGCCTTCTGTGCCAGTTGAGGACTTTGTGTTTTGTATTAAACACTCTAAACATGCTGTGGAGCAGTGGAGTGTTTTATGGCTTGTTTTGTGCTGAGAGTTAAAACTTTTGTTCCATGGACTCACAAACTTCTTTTTGCTGAGCCAATTTGATTCTGGGAATTAAATCTGATGCTTGTATAGGGTGCTACATATACTCTATTTTCCTCTGGCCAAAAGACATGTTCTATGTATGTTCTTTTCTCTGAGAGTACATCTTTTGTCCCAGGTAACAAGCAATAGGGCAAGAGGAAATGGCCTCATATTGTGCCAAGGAAAGTTTAGGTGTTGGATATTAGGAAACATTTCTTTGCTGAAAAGGTGGTCAAGCATTGACAGAGGGTGCTCAGGGAAGTGGGAGAATCCCTGTTCTTAGAAGTGTTTACAAAACTGCGCACTTGGTGCTGGGGCTGTGATTCAGTAGTGGACGTGGCAGTGCTGTGTTAATGACTGGACTCGATGCTCTCAGAAGTGTCTTCCAACCTAAATGATTCTATGTACAATTATATAAACAGCGAGCCTTGCCTTTGCTACTCTGGCCCAACGTTTCCTGAATGTCCTTCTTGGATATCTCATGGATACAAAATAATGGTAAATGGCTTCTTACTTTCAAGAACTAAACAATGACTCTGGGAGGGATTTAAAGGCTGTGTTATGAATGCATTATATACATTGGTTATTAATTGAAGTTACTGCACAGACTTTGGAGAATAGCAGTTTCTCAGATTTTGGAGAAAATCTGCTTTCCCAAGGCAGAATTTAAGACACTGGAAAAGAGCCAACCACTCTGAACTACTATTGCCTTTTCAAAAGCAACTGGAGACAAATTTTATTAGACTTTTTTTTTCCAAGAGGTATTAGCTACTGTTGGCTGACTGTATTCAGAGAAAGGAGAGGATAGACAACTCAACAACAAAAGCTTTCATAACACTTTCACCAAGAGCTGGGACGACTGCAAATTTTTGTTTATACTTTTCACAACTACTATCTGTCAGCATGGAAGTGCCACACAAGGGAGAGATAGAGATCACCTCCTGTATGAGATTAACAGCCAACTTTTTCCCTAACATCACACAAACTTATAAGTCTTGTCATGGTGGAGAATGGCCACCTCCTAGACTTTGTCCTCCTAGAATAACTTCACAGTTTATGTATGTTTGGGTTGGATTGACCCCCTTCCTTGCTGGTGATTGACATATGTCCTAACCCTTAGAACTCCTATGTGTCCTACTGTACCTCCTGCCACAGCATTTTAGCACTAGGAAAAGATATTCTGCCTTATATAAATCTGTGCTCGGCTGCTTAAGACATCCCTTTTTAACCAGATTCTGCAAGGGCCATTTCAGAAGACTGCTTTGTGGGTGGCAGTGGATGCAGGAGGAGTGCACCTGATATGCCATTGCAGGTGTGACTCTCCAAAGCTCACTACCTGCAATGCAGAGAAAAAAAAAATTACTCTCACGACTTGTTTAGTGCTACCTGTGGCATGTCCTTCCTATTCCCTTTTATAAAGGAAGCAGAGCATAGAATAGAAGTAGTTCAGCACAGTGCTGTCTAGAGAAACAATGAACATTGATGCATGGAGCAAGTGAAACAGTGCAAGAGCTGTTGGGAGTCTCCAAGGAGGGTCTGCAAATATTTGAAAATTTGTAAAGCAAGTTTACAGCATCCTGAATTCTAGCCATTTTCTACACACTCACAGTAGTTGTATATTGGGTGAAAAGAGTAGTATCCTTTCTCTCCAAAGTGAAACAACCCAGAATTAACCCCAATTTTGTTAAATGCAGCCATAACATTCACTGTATAACCTGAAGCTTGGCATACCCAGAGCCAGTGTTAGTAGAATGCTGCAGGTGGTCTGTGGAGGGATGGATGCTGTAAGCATGATGAACCTTTACCTTTGAGAATATTTTACCACAGTCTTTGTCACTTCTATTCATCTACTTATTTAGCCTGATAATACAAATTGCAGGGTTTTTTTCTGTGGTGTTTATTGCTGAGATATCTTTATATTTTTCAGCCTCTGAGGACTGAAGTTCCAGACAATCTTCTATTTAGCAGAAGCTAGGGCTTAAATGCAAGTTTGACTTGGAGACAATGCCTGTTGGTGCGGTAGTTTTGGTCTCTACTGTGCTCACACCTAGATTATTTTTGTGGTCTTCTTGTCAATAAGAACTAGCTTCTCTTGCTATATTTTTTTTTTTTT
>VYXF01009270.1:929642-958010 GCA_013397295.1 Polioptila caerulea | reverse complement strand
TTTTTTTTTTTTTTTCTCATGAGTATCTGTTTGCCATTGACAGATTCTGGAAAAGAGATTACAGGCTATTTTTGCTTTAAGAATGTTTGGATAATTTGGATTATATCTCCAGAGGGGGAAAAAAAAAAAAACAAAAAGCGTAAAAACATTGCATTGTATTAAGTATTTTAATTCCAAATACAATTTTCATTTTAGAAGAGAAAATTGCCTGAAACTTTTGCAAAAGAAAATAACTACTGATACGTGGAACATTTTCTGCGTAAATACACTCCTTGCATGTTTAAGGAAATGAAATTTCAGTGATGTTTGGCATATTATATGCATAATCCCATGGAGTTCAAAGTCTTGTTTTACACTTCAGCACTGGGAATCAGGATTTCCCAACACAATGCGGTCAGAAAAAATGAATTAGCACTGACGCAGAGCTCATGACCTCCTTGGCGCCAAGGGGCTACATTTAGCCAATTTCCTGCAAGGATATAGTTCAAGGAAAGTTTCTCACTGATGCCTAATGTAATTTATATGATCACATTTACCTTTTTGTTTTAACTTTTCCAGGAGTGACTTTAGGAAAAAAAAAAAATCAATTTTTTAACAGTTACTTGAATACCATTCCCTTGTTGAAAATAAGATTTAATTTCATCGCCTTTGTATATGCCCTGTCTGATGGTTAAGTCCAGAGTTTTGTTATTTCAACAGACTTCAAACATGTCATAAATAAATTTCCACTGGGTTGGCACTTCCTTTTTTGCTTCCTGATGTAGGGATTGATTGTTCTTTGCAAGTCTCTTGGGATTTTATGAGCTTTCTTAGAATGACTGACTTGACCACAAATTCAACCATCATAATTTTCAGAAGCCGTTCACACAGAAAAGCCAATAGAGGCAATTTTTAGAACAATAGCAAGTGCTACGTATTGTATGAGATCAAATGCCTTCTCAGGTGTAACAAGAGACACAGACAATGATGGAATCTATTCAAAATGTTATTAGTGGGATTAGAGTCAGTAGCAGAGAAGGTTTTTAATATGAAAGTTTTATGAGATAATATTCCTAGAATAAGCATTTCTCACAAGGGGAACCTTTGACTATGCATAAAAATACATGGTTAAATAGACTACTTGGCATTTGGGAGGTTTATCAAGTACTGTGGAGATGAAACAATATTAAAAGTATGTACTGGATCCACATAGGATAAGAATGTAGCAAAATTTTAATAATATCTAAATTAGGCAAGTAATATAATTGAATAATTAAGTATCTCAGACAGAAAAAAAAAAAATTAATGTAATAAAAAGAATCAACTGAGAAAGTTCAATGTTCAGTCCAAATTATTAGAGAGAGATGTCCAGTGGCATCTTAAACATTCACATGAATCCAGGTCTTCTCTGGACCTTGCATTTATTATACCTGACAGCCTTGAAGTATCAATTGTGCTTGGTGTCTGAAACAAGACTCTTTGTAGGTTTAGTCTCAGTAGTCACCTTTTAATATTCTACTAACTATTCAATAGTATTAGTGTATTCTGGTCAGTAGTTAATAAAACAGCCTGAATAAGATCACTTCTTCAGGAGAGTTCAACAGAATTGTTAAACATCTGAGATTAAATACCATCCTTTTTTCTTAAGCACTTTTGGCCATAGCCGGGTATAATTTCTCTTTTGTGCTAAACTCTTCTGTGTGAAATGTTTGGAAAGATGTCTGTGTCCAAGGAATCATAGATTCATTTAGGCTGGAAAAAACCTCAAAAATCATCAAGTCCAAACTAAAGCTAGTGCTGCCAAGTTCATCTCCAAACCACATCCTCAGGTGCCACATCTACATGTCTTTTAAATATCACCAGCAATGGTGACTTAATCACTTCCTGTGTCAGCTTGTTCCAGTGCTTGAAAACCCTTTTGGTAAAGAAATTTTTCATAATTCCCAATCTAAACCTCCTCTGGTGCAATTTGAGGCCATTTCTTCTCAGTCTATTGCTTGTTACTTGGGAGCTCTATTCCCACCTCCCTAAAACCCCCTTTCAGGTGAGAGCCAGATCATTTCCCCTGAGCCTCCTTTTCTCTAGGTTAAACATCCCCAGCTCCTTCAGCTGCTCCTCATAAAACTTGCTCTCCAGGCCCTTCACCAGCTTTGCTGCCCTTCTCTGGGCTTGCTGCAGCACCTCAGAGAAGGTGAGAGAAGCCCAGAACTGTTTCTGTGATGGCCACAGATGCACAATGACTTCCAAGTGCTCTTGGCTGCTGTCCATGTGGCGTGCATTGGTGCAGATGTACTTCAGTTAGGCTAGTGATCCCATGATCTTTTATGAGTTTTTGAATGTCTGATTTGGATTTCCTATTGACTTTTGAAATGTTTTAACCAATTAGAAGGTTTCTCTGGAGCCAACTGGGCACATATCTGGATTGGACTGCTCTTGCCCTGTAAGATTTTCATGGCAGCTTTATTAGGAAGTTAGTTTATGTCAATACTTTGAAGCTGAAAATGAGATTGTTCAGTTAGTTCCTATTCCAAACATTGGGTAAAACTGCATTAAATATTTAAAGACTGTAATTGCTGAAAAATATGTTTTGTAATGCTGAATGATGCATAATTAGCATTCCTAGACTTACTATTTAAAATATTTCTGGAAAGCATTCTAAGTGATGCAGAACTAAGTGTCAAATATGCATTTAATTTATATCCAAAAAATGCTGCTGGCACAGTCATCCACTTAGGAACAAGTGGTTACTTGACTATTGAGCCAATGTGATACTAATGAAAGGAGTATAACATCACATAATTTTTCTACATTCCTACCACAGAAAAAAACGTGGAGGGCTTTGATCCAAAGTAATCATTTTTCCTGTTTTCATCCACAAGATGTACAGTTTCACCATGCTGTGTGGAAAGGCAGCTGGAACTGTAAGTGTAAGCAACTACTATACAAGTTTGTACTCAGGAAGTAAATGGGCTCAGAAATATTTGTGCATTTGCTTAAAAGAACCGAAACTCCTTACTAATTTGTCAGTGTATCTATGCCCTATATAATCATGAGACTCATGTCATTTTAATCAGAATTCTATGCCTAGCGGCAAAACTTTCAGTCTTCAGTTGTAACTAGTGCGCAGCTAGCACATAAAATGGAATTGGAAAGGGAAAACTGCATTCAGCAGAGCACTTTTTCCTATCCACCTGCACAAATTTAGAAATTTGCTAATGAGACCTGAACTGAGAGCTTGATCTCCATTGCTCAATAATAAATTCCAAGTGGGACAAGCTGTATGTAGATTAGTGGCAAGACTGATATTTTCATTACCAGATGTTATCAAAGAGAAGGTGAGTCTCTAATATTAGAGGAGATGTTAAATGTTCTGCAATGTAAATATTTGAAGTTCAAAATCGCTGTGCTCAGTTCTGGGTCTGAGCTGCTTTGTTAGGAGAGAAACTGTGTGATGTCACATTCAGGCCTTTCTTGTGACAGCTTACTATCGTTGTAGGCAGAAAAATATCCAAGAGGCTGGAGGCTCCAACGCTGGCTGTGGTGTGATCCAGGGGCAAACAGCAGCTGGTGTGTTTTGGAAGTGGGGAGATGAATAGGGAATTAACCAACAACTACAGAAACAATGCTGGGAGAGAAATCCCTATAGAGTTGATTGCACAAGAAATTAAGTGGTGAAGCTAAAAGGTGACAGAAACGCAGAGAGACTTGATGTACCATTTTACATAAAATTAGTTTCAAGTAATACTACTTAAAATACAATTTCTTACAAAAAGCCAAACGTTTGTTCTCTCACACATGATAAAATAATAGGTAAAACCCCCCATTTTGTCTATTCATAATATGTACTGAGCAGATCATGTATCACGGCACACACTTGAAAATGTTTGCAAACCGCTGCAGTATCTGAGATTATCTACTCTGCAACCTGGCAGAGGGATGATTTCTTTGCTCAGGTTAAAATTCTCATTCTTACTTGCAAAGAAATTATGGTATTTGGAAAGAGATTTTTTTATTACTGCCAATCTTATTTTTGTATGTATCTTAATGGCATTTTATCTAGCAAAATAGATAACAGATACCCCAGTGTTCCCTTCAAAATTTAATCTCTAATTTTTTTTTTTTTTTACTCTAGTTACCTGCATATGTGTATATATATATATATAAATTATGCATTTTTTATTTATTTGGAGATATAGTATATAAGCTTTATTGGTTATCCAAATATATCTGTAGGAATTTAGCAACTGTTGTTAATATTTAGAAAAAACAGCTATACTCTGTACTTTGAAGTGAATAATCAATTTCTTTTTTTTTCTTTTTTCTTTTTTTTAACAATAAATAAGAATGTAGCTACTCTCTAGATTGATCATTAAAAAAAGGACATAATTGTGAAAGGTCACCAAGAACTATGCTATAGTTTAAGCACCTTTTTGCTTGACTTGGATGTGAGTACTTTAATTCTTCCTGGGAAGCACGTCCCAATTGAAGCATGTTAGAACTCAAGACCTATTTCTCTGTACAAATTGACTGAAATATTAATTTCAATAGAAAGCAATGGGAAGAAAAGAAATTGCCTTACTGAGCTACAATTCTGGCATCCTTTGGGGAATGGGAACAGATGGTTTTACTACAGATTCAGGACTGTTATGAATTATTTTTCTCACTGTCACTCGTCCTGTCTTTCAAAGACATCAACTCCCTTTTTCTGGATCACAATACAGAGTTTTTTGGATGCCTCTTGGCAGGATGTCTATAGATGTGGGGTTATGAGGTCCCATTCAGAAGGATACATGAACCCAAGTGAGTCGGAACAGAGATTGTTGCTCTGCTCTTGTGAAGACACTGGTGCTTCTCACAGGAACAGAAGCTGCAGGAAAAGGATAGAAATGGATTAGAAAAGTTGGCCAGTGGCTGTATTGTATGTAAACATACAATGTGGCTGTGTATGTAAACATTATATAGGGAATCAAGACTATATATAAACTCCAAATTATATATGAATTAGATATAATATAGTGAGACAGCCTATCTCATTAGTGCTGGATACCAGATTTTAGTACCTGGTTGTGCAGAACTTCAAGCATTTTTGATTCTCATCAAAGTTTGCAGTGAAATAGAGGCTATATCTTGTTTGCACCTTGTCATGGGAATTAGTCTGCTGTTTATGGACTGTTTAGAAAACAGCCTATTTCTTGTCTGGAATGGCTTATGCAAGAGAAGGCAATTTCTATACTGTTTATTTTTGGATAAAATATATTTTTTCATCTGTTGAAAATGTACAAAATATATGAATAGTACTGGAATGAGGTTTTTATGGAGTCACATGAAAACCTTGCAATGCTTTCTGGCTTATTTGTAGTTAAGTATCTCTAGAGAGTATGTTTGACATTTTTTTCTATATTTTGGCATGAGAGGGAGATTAGATCTGTTAGAAATGAATACTGTTTGGTGTCATGGAAGTAAAACAATGTATCAGAATTCTAACTAAAGAAAGAAACTAGCTTTTATAACATTATTATTAAGTGCATTAAGGGCATATTTGATGCTTTTCTCACACACAGTGTGTCTCAGCAGATGGAATGATCCAGCTGAGCAACATTCTCTGCTTATAGTTTTCTACTCAGCAGATGACAGTTTAGGTCAATGATTGTTTTATTTGGTGTGAAGACAAAAGAAAATGTAGGCAATGTAAATAGTAAGGATAAATTAACATTATCAAAGGAGGAAAACAAACTTTCAAAGCTTTAGCAGTTGAACAGATCAGCTCTCATTAATTCCTGAATGCTGTTTTTGTCTTTGAAATGCAATTCCTTTTGCTTTTTCATTTCTGCTAAGATAAATTTGGACATGTGAGTGCTAAGTATCAATTTAAACTTTTGGGTCTTGAAGACAGGCAAGTAGAACATTATCTAATTGCTTCAATGACAATTTTTTACTGCAAGAAAAAGTAAAATTAAAAGTTTTCTCATTTAGTAGACAGCTTCATCAGAAACAATGCAAATAAGGTCTAAAATAGTTTCATGATCAATGTGTCGATGTCTATCTCACATAAATTCAGATTAAGTATTTTTGAAGCCCACTAAGAGAATTGCTAGATTTGTGAATCCAATCTTTTCCTTATAGTTCTGTATTTTCTCTAGTATTCAGAATGTGTGGAAGTAAAAAGATGGATTTTCCACCTTTTTGCTCACATCTGTAAAACAAGTTAAACATTCATCACCTTGAAATCATCCCACCAGAACGTCATGTGTCAATGTCTTGGCATTGCTCCTAAGCACTGTGAATTTGAAGGCCTGAAAATGACAGCTTTAAAAATGGAAATGTATTGCTTTCATCGAGGTATATATAAAATATTAAATCATTAAACAGGCATTGTAAACCAAGAAATACTCTAAAATAATCAAGTACACACCTGGAAAGGCAGCTGAAAATTTAAGTATAAACAAGTTCTAACTGTGTCAATTTACACTACAAATTAATGAAATCACAACAAAAAATACAAAAAGATGTGGAGTTTCTTTGCACATTGAAGAACCATTGCATCTCCCTTACTCAAAGAGAGCAAAGCACATCATATCCTACAGAAGAGAAGCATGACAAAAGTGAGAAATGGGAAATAGTCACATGAACTAGATGAAAAGGATTTATTCTCATACTTGTAGAATTTTCAGAGCTACTGGCTTGTAGCAGGTGGTAACACCCAGGACAGTTCAGTCCCTTCTCTAACATCTGGTGTTCTGTTACAAGAAATGATGGTCAAATAAATAGTACTGGAATGCTGGTCAAGTGAACCACACTAGTTTGGAATATTACGTTCTCCATTTCTGATTTGAATCTTACTTATTTCATACAAAGTATAATAACTTAAACAGAACTAAGAGAACGTTTCACTTGAGTTTTGGGTATAAAGCTGTTAGAACTTTATGAATATCTACTGAATTTTACTTCACAGATTAAACAGAGAAGTCATCAGTTTACATGCCTTTGTAGAGTTTAGGTATATAGCCTGCATTCTAGGCATTTGCCAAAGGGCATATTCAGGTTAGGGAAAATTACTCAGAAGTTTCCTTGTATGAATTGGGAGCAAATTAAAGAGGAATTTTTTTGTCTAAGTTTAGGATTTAGGTCTTGCTGACAGTGATTATCTTGTCTGTTGTGAACCTAATTCATTGTGTATTTTTCCTTTCTGTATCCTTTCATCTTACTCTTTATAGATTCTTCAGTGAGAAGGAATTTCCTTCTTCAGTGAGAAGGAAATAAGTACTGACTGGTGAGTATGCTTAAGGCTGAGCTATGTTTTGGTGTGGAATTTCACTGTTGCATGCTCTTATGATAGGAACAATAGAGTGGAGACCACAATTTGGTTTAAGCTGTCTGTTTCATAACTTCCCAAACCTCATATGAATGGTTTTGCTGTCAGTGGAAGTTGTTTCAAATGCTCTTAATCTTAATTAACACTTCATAAATGGTGAGATTTTCAGTTTTATCTGTCTTGTTTTTTCAGTCCTTTTTCCATGAGGCATGCTTTGAGTTTCACAGTGTTTCTGGCTCTCTCTGGGAGACCTAACAAGAAATCCCAGTAGACATCTGCTGCTTCATTTTGCATGAAAACAGGAACAAAACTTACAGATTTGAATGGATCATGCAAGGGAGCTGTAGCAGCTATAGTTACCAATCTGCAAACCCTGGAGTTTTCAGGTAAAATACTCCTGAGTAAATGTAGTTCTTCCCTTCTTCAGTAATCAGTGATGTTGGAACAACCTGTAAAGAACAAGAGTTCCTGATGACATTTACCAGGCATTGCTACTCTGAAGACTGTGATCAGTCTTACAATGATGCCATTGAAATGAGTGATATAGTTGAGATCAAAGAAAGAATCAGTGATGTCAGCAACAAGCCTCTTCCTGCAGATGCATGGTATTGACTTGCATTTAGCTAACCTCTTCTTGATATCCTTCTCAGAGGCCAGGATTATGACTTATTTATTTAATAATTCAGTTATTTTTACTTTTCTGAGCATCAATTTTTCTTCCTGGGAGTTTGAGGGACCCTCTAATACAGATGATCTGCATTCCAAGCTGGCCCTAGGAGCTGCCTGATGGGTAAGTCACAGCAGAAGCCAGAATCCGTCACCACTGGTGGCTGCAGCTGCATTCCCAATTTGAAACCCCTTGGAGAGGATGCTGATTTAGGAATCTGTGTGCACAGTTCTGTAGGACCCTGACTGGAGATAGAGTGAATAACTGAACTGAGACTGTAGGCTAGGAAAGGTGAAGTTTTATTCACCCACTGGCTCTTTATCATTGTTAGATACTAAAATAAGAATAGTATTTTTAGAGTTGCTCTTCAAATTAAGTTACAGTTAAAGAATATGACATACTTCTATGTGTGTCAAAGAACAATGACAAAATAAAAGGAAATGTTAACTCATAGATCTTTGAAACATAAAGACTTATTAAGAAAGCTGAATGTTTTTGAACTTAATGCAGTAATGTACAGAATGAACAGATAAACTTCTACCACTTGGATTCTCTAAAGTGTAATCTACCATTATTAATCTTTCAAAAGAATATTGGTCTTTTATATATCATACTTGCAGCAGTATCAAGACATCTCATTGCTGCACAGCCTGTTCTTTCAAATAAATACACGAGTGTGCTGTCACACAGCCTTCTTGTTTCCTGACAGATGACAACAATATCTATTTGAAAACTCACTCTCTTGTTTTTGGAAATTACATTTGATAAAAGATCAATCTCTACATAAAGCATATATTTGTATTTTGTACATAGTTTGGAAATGAAGTTGGAGCTTAGTACTAGCTATTCCTCTAGTGGATGCAACTGACTTGATTTAATATCAGAAATATATCTCAGTGTTTGTTTTTTCAACACTTATCTGAATTTTGCTTGAGTTTATTTCCAACCAAGCCTTCAGGCAGTGTGTCCACACATATGATTATATGTGGTTTTTTTGGTTTTGTTTTTTTTTTTTTTTTCCAAAAGCAATACAAGTCCAAGGTATTTTGTGCTTCAGTTAGAGGTTATTTGCTGTACTTTAAAATAAGTATCTCTTAAATGGTTTACAAAAATTGGTTGGATTAGCTGAAATCAGTATTATCTACCCTGATGGTAACCCATGTGCTACATTGACCTAAAAGTGTTCTGCATCCAAATTACCAGACAGGGCACAGGCTAGTGAAAAGTACATCCATAAGATGTAAGATTTAAGCTTACAAATAGTATCTATCCTTAAAAATGGCATTATGCTTCTGGGAAAGATTCCATAACCCTATTGCATCTCTCTTCACAGTGCTGTAAAGCAGGTGGTGGGTACGTCTGTCCTAAGGAACAGCACAGACCTCAGGGCTTTTGTGGTATATATGAGAACCTGCCCTTGAACCCAAGATTTTATTCCCCTCACAGCATGAATGAGATGTGAACATCAACTCAGTAAAAAGGCTGAATTTAGTTCCAAATTCTGCGCTGGACATGGAGGACTGGGTGAGTGCACTGTTAGACTGCAGGGATAGTATGCAGAATCCAGCAGAATTAAAGCCTGATTTTTTTTACTAGCAGAGTGGTGTTATAAATTGGCTTTTTTGTTTATAAATTATTGTTTCTGTTTCAAGTGGTATCTGCTAGGGTGATCAATGCATCTGTTATCTTTTTTTGTAAGTTGGCTTTGGGGAGCTCTCAACTGTAATTACTTTTATTATTATTATTTGCTTGGGCAGATTGATTTGCAAACTTGGAATGTGAAGTTTCAGACTTCTTTTTTAACAGTTGCTTTCATGTATGTGTAATGAAGAATAAAGGTTATTCTAAAATAACCTAGGTTAATAAAGGTTATTCTAAAATAACCTAGAAAATAATCTAGGTATTTAAAATTAGATTAATCCCAATGTTGGTATGATAACTCAAGAGAGAGAGAAAAAAGCAATTTACGTTTAGTGAGAGATTGGATATAAAAGGGAAATAGAAGGGTTAGAGTTAACAGTGATATGTGAAAAAGGCTGCCAGGGAAATACAGATATTCTTATGGGGAGACTGAGATATGGTCCAGAAATGTAGGAGAAGAAATTTAAGTTGAGAAAGAAAGCAAAGGGGAAGAGTTCATTAATCACATACAGCTCATTGTAAATGTAGAAAGGGATAAAGAGTTTGCTGAAATGCAGTTGAAAGGTCAGTGACTGTCATGAATGGATACAATATATTTACCCAGGAACAGGAAAAACACCTGAATCTACAGGATTTCTATAGTTCTTTGCCAGAAGTAGAAATGCTGATACAAAAGAGCAAAGCACTGTGTTTTAAGATTTTAGTTATTTTTTCTGGAATGTTCTTCTTGTAATTCAGTATATTCACAAGCTGAAATAAGGTCCCCTGATTCACAGATCCAGACTACAGATAATATAAAATTAATGATAAAATAATGAAAGTTTAGAACTTGTAAAATTGGTGACCTCCTAATGCTTTCTACTGTCCACATTCCATTACAACATTTGGACAAGAGTGCATAGATAAATGAATATGTATTCTATAAAAATGTTTTCATCTCTCCAGAGTTTTTGAGACCTCTAACGTATTGGGGAGTCATAAACCTGTATTTAAGTGGACAAATTTCAATTGCTCTTATTAGCCATTAATTTTAATTAATTTAAAAAAAAAATAAATACCTGTTCCATTTGATCTTATTATTTCATTATTCAGTTAGAAGTCTGTCCTGTGTTCTTTCCCATTAGTGTTATCTACAATGCAAAAGGAAAAGAGAAAGAGAACAAAAAGAAGCCTTTGAATAAATTACCAACTACTATATTTAATTTTTTGAGGAACCAAAATACTTATAAATAACTCATATTCTAGAATATTTTCTAAATTAAAAAGTTTTGAAAATTCTAAATTGACCACTTTTAAACTTTTCTACCTGACAGCAAGCATTTTTACCTCCAATTGATGCAAAATTAAACATATTTATATCACAACCTTTTTATCCTTAAATTAAATATAAAATAAATAAAATTTGAAAGAACAGAGTCTATTCCTCAGGCTAATATGCTGATGAGCTAACTGACTGCATAAATAATTCCAATCCTGTCTTTTGGCATAGCTGTGATAAGGTGGTTTTGCTTAAAAAAAAAAAGGGAGATATGCTAAAATTCAAGGGCAGCTGGAGTTGTAACTGAGATCTAAAGACTGAAAATGAGAATACTGAAAGCAATCCTACCACTAAGCCTTTCAAGATGATACAGTACATATGCAAGATTTCATGCTGGTCTTTCAAATAGAGCTGAGAGACCTGATTTACTATCAACTTGTTCAGCATGAATTAAACAAACGTGTCAGCTGACTAACAACACTCACACTGCCAATAGCATTCCCTCTGGCAGTGCAGGTAAAGAGGGCTTACCCTGCATAACTTATGGTCTCCCTAGAGTGCAATATTGAAAGAGTACAGAAACTGCTGTAAATTCCTGATGAAATACAAGCATAAGTCTGTTTACTATTAAATGTGATTTACTGCAGTTACATGCACTCTCCCTCTCCCAACCACCTTGTAATTTTTGCACAAGGTACAGGGATTTTAGAGAAATAATAATAATAATAAAAGCTTTTTATTTGGACTTAGTGCTGAATAACTTGCATGTAGAATTACCTATTTCTTCAATTATCCTTTTAAGCTGTATAACTTATTTTTGTGTTTTTTAAAGAATATCAAGGTTTAAAATGAAGATGAAAATTTCAAAGAGATCATAATCCAGTATCACTTCAAAACTGAAAATGGTGTAGACCTATAAGCTACTTTATGTAATAAAAGCAAGGAAGACCTGTTCTACAGATTACTTCATGACAATATGGAGATAAATGGAATCACATTTATCACATAGAATCTGTAGAGTCTATCCAACAGTAATGATAATAGTTCTTGATGTTTGTGTGGTATATAATGCATTTTTATAACACTATGCTCATTGAAAGTAGAACTGAAGATTCTGATTATCAGAAAATGTTACCAGCTGCTTGTAAGTATTATTCTATGCATCTACATAGTTTTGAGAATGGTTAACTAATCATGATGCGACAGTGACATAAACTTGATTTAATGGTAACTTTTACAAGTCAGGAATTTGCTCTCTATAAATCTTATTTTACTTAAGATTGGCATAATTTATGCCCAGAAGTCTTTCAATACTTGGAAAGTTAAGAAACAGAAAAAACACGCATTCAAAAAAAAAAAATTCTTATTGAATGGTGATGTTTGTGATAAAGTTAAAGCTTCTTCTTAATTGGTCTAATTTTTGAAGTTCCTGTCTTCCCTTCCCTATTCAGATGAGTTTTACCATTTTGGAGTGTGGTGTGCTCACTCAGTAGAAATGAAAGTACCTGCTAAGCCAAAATGGGTTTATTAGCTGTTTTCAAGAACCTTTTAAAAAAATTTAGACATTTGATCATTGCTCAGTTTAGTAGGATTTGGTTTTTTTATTTGCATAGTATTTTAATATGCACTTTTTATAATCTATGTGGAGTTATTTGATGGAATGTAGATTTTTTTCTGCCTTCACTTGTGCCCTTCTGCTTTATAACCACAAGTATATTTTTGATCTGTTAGTTAGATACCTGCTTACTTAGGCTCTGTTCCTGGTAGCAGATTTGGTTTGTCTTTCTCTTCACTGCTTCTCTTCTTTATTGGGCTGGGATAGAAATTTAAAATCTTCACCTAAAGTGTTTTTTTTTGTTTGTTTGTTTTTCTTCAATTCTTTATAAAAGTGTAGTGTTTTGGTTCGCCAATTTGAATCATGGCAGTAATTCATTATTTAATTGTTTCTTAAGGTATTGTAGGCTTTCTTCAAGCAGGTAACCTACAGAAGCGGATGCTTGGATTTTTTTGAATACTGAATTAAGTTTGATCATTAACCTCTAGCTGTTATGTTGATTTTGTCAATTTAGACACTGATGATTTGCATGACTACTAATCCTACTGATGGGAAGTGTGACTTGTTATAAGAGCTAAAGTTGTACATCAATGTTAAAGTGTCATCCACATTTCTACCTGCATTTGATTGCTGAAGAAATATAGTAATAAAGACATTGTTCAGTATTTACATGTCTAAACTTCACCCTAATTATACTATTTGGATAATAAATGGAAGTGTTCTCTGAGGAAGAACACTGAGCATAGCAGGCAGACAGTGCAAAGTAAGATGTCTCTAAGTATCTCTCATCCTGTTAAACTGCTTGAACCCACGATGGGGACTGAGTAATTAACAGGAACTTGCACTCAGGAACCTTTTGGAACTTTGTATTTCAAAGAATCTAGAAAAGTAACCCCTCCTGGCCAACGTTCTAGGATGTAATACTATTTCATTAATAACTCCTTTAAGAACAGCTGCTTAGATCAAGCACAATTATTTTTACAGATCTGACCATTCCTGTCACAAAAATCTTGCTTTGCAGCTTTGCTTGTTCCACTCTGCACCCAACAAAGCTTCTGTAAGTAGAGAACTTCCTTTCAACTTCTGATGTATTTTAATTTTGAACAGATTGTCCTTCCCAAGCAAGTTAAAAACCTTACCTTGTTTTAAAATTGTAGGCGTTTGATTTCACATTTTCCAAAAGAGACTTTTTTAATGTGGGGACTGTGTCAATCCACAGCAGACTGGTAGAAATCCTTTCATGTCCCCATTGGAATATATTTTTCCCCTTCAAAATATATTTGCATCTGTATACATTGATCAAGAGATCTGATTGACTATGCAAGGATAAAGCTTATCAAAGCATTTTGAAAGATTTAGCTGTAGAACTTAAAATGTAGCCTGTAACACTAAATAAAAAGCAGTGTTGGTATTTCCACTTTCATGCCAATAACCTCCAACAGACATAATTTTATATTTTTCCTTGGGAAAATGACACCAAGAAATGAAATAGGAGACGAATATATTGGAATGTGAGTAGTTGCTGCTGCGCTTTAAACAGAGTCCTTACACTTGGGCAATGTACAGAATCTCCAGTGTTCTCCTTGTTATCAATTGTACCTTCTTTGCTACTTTCATTCTAAAGACAGAAATATCACTGGCTCACAAAACCCTCCGTATAGCTCTATTCCAAATGGCAAACATATCAGGTAGGAGAAAATGCCTGCAGCCTTCCCTCATTAAAGTGCCTTCTTATTGATTCTTTCCCTGTTAAGAATCCAGAAAATAGAGCTGAATCTGAGTTCCTTTTAAGGCAGATGATTAAACATTCTCACCATTATATAATACGATTTCCATTTTATTTTAAACATACTTTGCATGATATAAAAATATTGATCACAGTGAGCTTTAACAATTGTTACTGCTATAAACAGAAATGCTGCACGATGGTTTTAGTGGAAATAAATTATATAGTCATTATCTCTTAAAAAAAAAAAATCACAAGAAGGAGAACCTAGGCTGTTTGGTCATTGACAGAAAATAAGTCCTTATTGAGTTCTTTACAAAATATGAACCCCAGTTGTTTTCTACATTTGCTTTCCACATCTTGAGAAAAGCACGAGTCTGTCTCTGAAAGCCCCACAGGGTCTCTGGTGAACATTGAATTCCAAATATTAGCAAAGTCTCTGTTGCTCTTTTGTTCTGATGGAAAAATGCACACCAACGTGGCAAGCAGTGCCCTCTTGGCTAATTCATAAGTGGTCTTTTCCAGTATGTAGGTACACAGCGGCACACTTCCTCACTAAAGTAAAATCCAGCGTCGCAGCGTTTCGTCCGCACTGTACACGGAGGTCTGTAACAACTACAGAAAGGGGAAAAAGGTGGGCATTAATAGAACACAAACATTTAATCATTTATATTTAACTGGAGCAGAAATCTGCATGCCTTCATAGTGCCATTTCTCAGTGGAATAGTTAATTCCTATAAATACATGTATTTTGACTTTTTATGTTCTTGCAACAATTTTAGTTGAACTATTTGTCACAAAAAACAATGACTCAATAACAAATGATACTGAAGAGAAATTATTCTATTGCAATGGATACATATGGATCTTTTTTTATCACACTGCTGGTTGTAGTTGCATTCTAATCTGGAGTAGTATTTTTTCAAGTTTTAGTTTGAAAATAGGATATATTTCTGTGGTCAAATTGGTTTGCTATAACCTACTGCATGCTGCAAATTGGAGGTGGTAATCCAGAATCAGGTGATAACCAAATCTATCATCCTCCTAAACAGGACTGTTTCTCATCTTATTGACTACTTCAATAAGCCTGAGAGAGGTTTGTCTACCTATGTTACACTGGCTCTGATTTTGAAAATGAGAACATACTTCCTTTCAAGTTGCAAATGCCCAGAGCCAGTCTCTGAGCCAGTTGGAATATATCTACATTCATATTGCATCTGTGTGCATTCTGAAGAAAAATCAGAGCCCATTTCTGATAAATCTTAATGAAAAAAGAACAGAATTAGTGTCTATCTGATTAAAGTAAGTTTAACAGAAATACAGCATTGACCCACAAGTCACATCTCTCTGTGCAGCAGCAGAAGTTTTCCTCACCAATTCCTTGACTGAAAAATAGAACTTATACAAAGATAATATCTCTGGTTGTCCCTGAACCCTTCCTTTTCCTATTTAATTTTTCTATTAAAACAAGAACTTGACCCAAAATAACCTTACAATAACAATGCTAAATACTTTCTGGTGTATAATGGAGACAAAGTACAAGTGTGTGATTTTTTCACACACTGGCAATGAATCAAAAGACAAAAGTAGATGTCTTGAATTTCAGCACACTTATACTTAAAACTTGTATTTAAATATAATGTGTGCTTGTTTGTATTACTACAATAACACTTAGTTACATATATACAGCACCCTACATAGTGCAATGTCTCACTCTCCTCTTCCCTAGGTGATTCTTGTTTCAGGCTTGTGGCTACTCTTATTGTTGCTGCAAAAAAGTTAGTGTGCTGTGCGCTTGTTTTGGATACAAAGTTACTATTTTGCAATAATTTTTTTATGATACGAGGTCTGCACTACAGTTACATTAATGCACACCATCTAGTTCAACCAATGAATCTGGCTATGAGGAAAGTGATAAGGAATGAGGAAGACTGCAAATGTGACATTTATTAACTAGCCACATCATGTTCAGTGTTTTCAGTGTCACTTATCATAGATTAGTTCACCACTGTGGTCTTTGTAATTAAGGGAGTTAACATTATTTTGCGCCACTTAATAGATATTTGGAATCAGTGTAGCAGTTCATAGGAGTCTCTCAAAGCCCTACTGATCTATTCCCCCAAAAGTCTGGAAATAGTGGTTAAAGGCAACAAGAAGGCTTGAGAAAGGATCTAATGTTGTGAGTGAACAGGCAACCAGCAGTAGTTCTGTTCTGGGAAAAAGGTACTCCACAAAAATGCAGTGGATGAAACACTAAACTCACCCTTTTGCTGTCTCTGCCATGAAAATTCAGATAATTTCATGTAGTGAATGAAATAAGAAGGAAAAGAAGCAAAGCCAAACACTTCCACACACCTATGACTGTACACAACGAAAAGCAGTCATGCAAACATTAAGCAAGAGGAGTTCACTTTGTTTAGGATTCATGCCTCCTTGTGTGCTATGCAGCACCTCTCCCATGTGAGTTTGTGTCTAGCAGCAGTCAAGGTCAGGTTACTTCAGTCTTATCCCTATTTGGGACATTCCAACAGAGCAAGACAGTCCCTCTCCCGCTCTAAAGCGCTTAGCAGATGAAGTTCCCAGTTTTCTGGCCCAGCCAAAACTGACCAAAATAAATTTTAGAGGTGGTAGCACAGGGTGAATAGCAGCAGAGTCATTGTAACAACATAAATGTGGTTTCCTTAGGAAACTGCTGAACAATAGACCAGGTCTTTCAAGAGATTTGGTTTGAATGCTGTTTACAGAGTGGTTTCATGTGACAGAGGTCTGTTCCAATGAGGATAATCGGAGCTCACTGGAGCTAAGACAGATGTTCAGTCTCTAGTCACAGTGCTGGTCAAAGCAGCAGCAACTTTCTCTTTATGGTCAATAATTGTGAATTTTTGCTGGGCAGAACACCCAGATTGGCACTGTGGGCAGTCTAACAACTCCACAGATGAAACAAGTGGAAATGCTACTTCTTGGGCTGATAAACAGCCCAATCACCTTGAAAAGCAGTATGCTGAGAGCTTTTCTTCCCTTCCCATCCTGTGCTTTGTAGATGATGGTGCATTCCTTTCATCTGAAGCAGGGTGTAACACAAGAGGCAGAGGCATTTGAGCTACGGTACATAAAAATATTAGTGCTTGAAAACAAGAAGCTACAAGCACTACTTGTAAGACAGGGAGCTGTCTAGGACATGACTACATGATTATGGTCATGTCTCAGGCTCACACGTCTAGCCAAAAGCTAAACAGAGTGGTAATTCAATTTATTTTCAATATATTTGTATAATTAATATATTTTTTATTTTTTATTATATAAATTAAATTGTATAATCCATGCTGCTTTAAATAAGCAAGGGATCTTTCAGAGATAAAAGAGATCTTGCAGGGTTGTTATTCCTTTTAGAGACAGCTTGTGCTGGACAGAGCCAAAATGTGAGAAACCTATCCTAAGTCTGTTTTTAAGGAAGAGAGATTGTCCCCTCTAGTCCCATGACTATTTTCCTTGACAAGGCTAACAACTACAGGACTATTGGTTCTAGAGGTATGAAGTAACAACTTATATAAACCTTTCTTTCTGCACTCAAAGACAAAAGAAAAACAGTTTAGAAAAAAGGTAAAAGCATCCTATGTCATACTGTGCTTGGAAGTGAGAAAGTGATTCAAACTCTATCATATTCAGCCATAACACAACAGAGAAAAGCTGAACTTAATTTCCACCCTTTAAATCAACAGAGATATTGAAATCAACATCAGATATTTATTATGGCATTTCTTAGCTTTTTAAGTGCCTGACTACTCTGAATGTGAATGTTCTTTTAAAATGTAGGAGGTTTATATTTGTAGCACTGCTGGAAGAAAAAGCTATAGGGTGAAGGCTTTGTAAAATATGCAAAGTTTATGCAACCAGTCTGATCTCTTTTCCTGTGCAAACATAAAATTGAAATTATGTGAGTTGAATTATAGAGAAGAAATAATTTCTGATATTTCTAACAACTCTTCCATTTCCCTTAAAATGCCAACAAATATTGGTAAACAAGTAATGCCAGGTAAAATTTTTTCCCTCATTTTAGAGACTTGAACACAAGTGTCACCACTTATATTTGACATTATTTTTGGTATGAAGACGAAAAAATGTATATATATATAGGAATATATTTATTCCAAGTAATTACATATTAGATTAAATATTGCATAATGTTTCTTTTTTATAAGCATCACAGACATTTAAATGTCTCAATTTTCTACTTTCCACTAGCAGTGCCTGAATTGTTACTTGTCATTCATATAATAGAAATACTTCCTCTTTATCAGAAATAAGAGATCTTTCTGCTCCAAATGGCATTGCTTAGGAAATTCTAAAAATTTAATTTCATTAAGAAATTTCTTCAAGAAATTTACTAGAGAACTTTACAGGAAAACTTTCTTCACATTATATACAAAGCAAAAAATAATACTGTTGGTTTCTCAGAACTCAAAGTCATTCACATTTTTATATTTAGACTGCTAATGCTATGGGTAGCAATCATGGAAGGAAAAGGTCCTGGGGTATATAAAGAAATTGCAGAATTTTCTTCATGACTATATTTTATTTTAAATGGTCAATGTGGGCAGTCTGTTTTAAAGTTATGTATGTCTACTTTTCACAAAAATCACCCAGAGTTAGGTGATTCCAAAATTTAGGAGGTGGAAATGATATATATTATCCCCAGAACTCACTGAAATATAATTAGGAATATTTGAGTTACTTGAATTGCAATATTCAGTTCTTCGAGAAAAACACATTGGGATTTTAAATACAATAAGATACAGGGAACTTGAACTTAGAGATCATTTTCACCAGGAAAAAAAAGGAAAAGGAAGAGAAGTTCCAGGAAGCAGTCATAAGAGTACTAGAAACTAAACATGCTTTAGAATACTTATTATGCCTAGGAGCTTCCTCTTAGAGATTATAGAAGTCATAGAAAATAAAACTAAACTGAAGACAGACTTACTGTTTAAGACTACAAAGCAATTCAACACAGCCAATGTCACAACCCAGAATTCTAGGCTTTGAACACAATAAAAGAAACAAAAACTGAGGTTTTACCTGCATGTCTGGTGATGGAATCTTTTTCCTTTCAAGAAGCATTTATTGGGAGATTCTATACATTCACAGACGCATTTTGCGGGATTTAGCGGCTGATGTCTAGGACAGGTCTTTTTACATACACACTGGCACTTTTCTTCATCAAATTCCTTGTTGGGCCCGCAGGAAGCAGGGATAAGTTTGTTTTTGCACATGCACTGACAAGATGATCTGTCTAGTTCTTTGTGAGGTCCACAGCTCGAGGGCTGCACACCTCCTTTGCAGACACATTGGCAGGTTTCTTCATCCAGCTCCTTGTTCGGTCCACAAATATGGAATCCTTCAGATGTGTCTAGAAAAGCAGCAGAAAAGGTGCACTAGTACCAGAATTTTGTTTTACTCTCTCACCTATTTTTATCTGAGGAAATAAGCAAATCTATACCTTTCATCAGGTTTCAAAAACAAGCATATGTCAAAAGACAGGCAACAACCAGTCACAGCATCCATACAGAAAAAGATACAAATAATTATTACAACTTTTTGTCTTTAGAATGACATTTGATGCTTTAAGGGAAAGTGCTTACCAGAATCTCCAAGGTGAGAAGAGAAACCAAAATCATGCTGTGACAAACATCTGCAAATTTGATTATTCCAAATATGATTTTTTGGGCAGGTCTTGTTTGCTACATGACACCTGTGAAATTAAAAATGCTGTTGATTTACTACCATAAGAACTCAAGGAAAAAGAAGCTATTTTAGCTATTGATTGCTTTAGTTTTTCTCCATTACAAATATCTTTCTAAGAGTGTCAGTTCATTCATTTTTTTTATTCCTGTCAAATCTGTTACTAGAAGTTCTCCCCACTACAGAGATTTTCAACTGTTTGTTGAAGAAACCTTCTCACATTTCAAGTTGTAGCTCCAACTTCTAGAAGCTGATATTTATACTTTGCTGATGTTGTTTGGAAACAGATCTAACCCTAACAGAATGTAAGCCTCAAGAGCATATAAATTCTTTTGCATGCCAAATACTGCATTGTTAACAGGCATCATTTTCCATGTTGTTTTTTGAAGTATAAAAATGTTTTCAAATTTAAGATGTCAAAAGACAGCAGATTCTGAATGAATGCTGTAGGCAAAACTTTAAAAATAAAATCAGTTTATTAGATTCTGTTTCACTTTATGTGAAAGTTATGTGCCATTAGCTGACACTTTCTCATCAGTGACTCATTCTGGCCAGCCTCCTTGAACCTAAAGATTTGGATTTCAGCAGTAATATCTCTTCACCTTAAAAATAAAGACAATAAACAAGTTAACACTTTAGTCCTCTTTTCCTGCTACAGTTTGCAGCCAAGGTAATGGTACCAAAGAAAGCAAAAAATCCAAACAGCAGCTGTTGCCTTTTTAAAGAATGAGTGAACTGAACTATCTGGTGAATCACTGATAGAATATTTATGTGTATTATCTCATCTTCCTTGCTTGCAATTTCTTTATCATCACAGCTGACATTACATCTTTGAACAAGTCAAGCCTAACTTCATGTATCCGGGCTGCGTCATTCATTCATTGTTTCTGTAGCGTTTCTAAAACCCTACTAATCTTGTAAGACAACACCTATATTACACATTTGATGCACTTTTCATTCCCCTGAGCACCATTATTCACACATTCAAAAAAGCAGGTGCTGGGACATTCTTCCGTGATCATCACTCAAGTAGACCACTGCCCTTCAACACACTAAATCTGGTAAAGACTGCTGGGGTTTAACATCACCCTGCTTCACCTCATGTTCTATCAAACTGGTGTTTCCTGATTTCACCCCACTAATGATCTCACTCTTGCTGCTTCACTTGGCATACGTTTCCTTAGCTTGCCTTCCAGTTCCACTTGAGAAACAGTACAAATAATTTACAGGCTATTATTTTATTCTGTTAAAAAAAACCCAAACCAACCAAATAAAACCAAACAACAACAAAACCAAACCCTCCTGCCTGTTTTTACTGCACAAAGCCATAGATTCTAAACTTAAAGACAGTAAGTAACAGTAAAGAAGAGCATTATATATTCTCATCTATGTTCTTACCTCTGTTGAACGATTCCTTAGCCACAGGACAAATAGCTACCTGTGAGTGCTGGTCCAACCTTTGTATCTGTACTCTCACCTCCCTCATCTACAGGTAGCGGATTCCTGGCTAGAATTAACTCTTGCACTGGTCAATACAAGGGCTCTTAACTTAGAAACACTGAGAAGCTGGAGTGAGTCAACATAATTTGACTTACTTATTGAATTTTGGGTTTGGTTTTTCTTTTTTAATAATCTGTTAATTATGTAATTAAAAAAATTATGAATAGATTTATTTCCAAGCTGCTGTTTATGAACCATGTTTTGATGTACAAATTAAATAAAATAAACTCATACAGAATATAATCTATGCTTAGGAATGTGTCAGAAAACACCCAGACTTAAAATGGATAAAACCACTGAGGAAAATGTTTAACACCTCTGAGAAATTCGTTCTACTCACCCAAATAAATAAAAATGTCAGTTCATTCTAGTATGGCCTCTGGTTATTGATTCTTCTTGAAAGCAACTGTTAATCTATTACATATTTTTGACCTCCTAAATATTTATACATCATAAAATCATCACTCAGACCTCTAAATTAAGGAAGGAGATCTTCAACTGTTTTAATAACTTAAAATCAGATTTTTGTTGGCAGATTGCTCTGTGACATTTTTCATTCAAAATCACACACACACAATCCATATGCTATTTCTGTGGAATGCCAATTAACGCTTTATTTTTCCCTTCTGTTCTATTTTACATGCACCTCTGGCATATGAAGACGTCAAAAAAGATTTGTAAGTAACAGATTCCCTGTAGAACAAGGCATTTAGAATATGAAAATACAGGTTGAGAGAGAACTGTTTTTTCCTAATTATTTACAAATATATTTTTAGCTTTCCTTTTAAAAAGAAATTCATTTTGCGGATGTTTTCTTGAACTCTCAATTGGATTGTAGCTCTTTCGTCAAGTAAATCCCACACACGTTATTCTTCAGTTTTAAATCATCTTGCTCCATTTTATCTACTGGGTAAAAAGGTTAATTTGTAAAATCCTCCTTGTGTAAAATAATGGCAGCTCCATTGCAGAATGCATTCTGCTACTGCTGTGCTTGGTTCTCCTATCCTCACTGTGAAAACTTCCCAGCAGTATTTGCAATCTGAATCACATAGGCTTGCTCACAATGTGGAAGGAGGAACAAGCCTCATACTTACTGAGTTTGTGCAGCTGGCAAGGACCGCCTTATGATGGAGTGGACCTGTCTGTAAACATCCAGCTTGGACATGCAGCGGCAGGACGTGTGATTGGCAAAGCTGACGGTGACGGGCTTGGGGCCCTGGGACAGAGGCACCGTGATCTCAAACAGCTGCAAAAGGCAAACCAAAGCAAAGAACTTCTTATCCAGGTCCGACTAAAACACCTCTCAGAAATTTGGGAAGTAGGAGGATGTACAAAAAACCTATCACGAATTTGAGTTTGGATTGTTGCCTTCCAGCATTCAATCATACTGCTAAATAATTATTATGTGCAAAATGAATACGATAGCTGTGGTATGACAACTAGCATTTTTAGTGTTAAACCCGGTTTGGTTATATGCCAGTTTGCTTACTACAACATATGACATACAAGAAGAAAATGTTCAAAGAACTCATTTTTCTAGAAGAAATTACTTCAAATTGGCAGCATTTAAAAAAATCCAAAATGAAACATTTGGAAGGTGCTTTGAAAAGCTGAAGAATAATATAAAGAAGACAGTAAGTTACCACCTAATACATCAGTTGCACAATTAGAAAAGCTTTTGTCAAACAGCAGCATAGTGGACTTGGATAACAATAAACTATGGATAATTAACATTTGAACTACAGCATATTGCATTTTTAAAATTTTTAGTATTTTTATCTGTGCAAGTTATACACCTCTCCTAAAGGAATATATCTGAACTATTATTTTTTTTAATCAAAGTATTAAGAAATAACCACTACTGATAAATTAATCTGTATGCGAATTAACAAAATCTTAATTTTGGTGGGAATTATAGTTCAACTGGTGAAAGAGGACAACTTCAGCGACACCTTGTAGTAAAACTGAACAAGTGATAACAGAAAAACAGAGAGACTAATTTCAGTTTCCAGTTCAGGACATCTACTTTATCAAATTAAGTAGGTTCTGGTGTTAGACTCAAGTCTCAATCTCCTGAAAAGTCAGGACAAACACACTAGGTCAAAGTCTTAAAAGCTGTGTTTTTGATAATGTTTAAGAAGGGCAACAGTGCTCTGCTGCCTTTTAGGTGTTCAGTCATTCTTCCAAATACATTTAAGAACACTTCAGCATCTTCTGGGAACTTTATTACCTTTAAAAATGGTCATTGGTTTTTATTCGAGTCCCAGCTGGTAAGATTGCACACAAAGATTTATAATTAGATAATTTTATAATTTAGATAATTTTTGGCTGAGAAGTATTCGCAACGCTCTTTAAAAATCCGTATCTTTAGAGCATGCCATATAGGCAAGTGTAATCAGAATACCGGTAATTTTAAATGTTTCAAAATAAAAAATACAGCATTATGGGATGTATCCATGATTAGAAAGCTGATTCTTAGAAGACATGTATGAATTGATAGACAGAACAAAGAGTATGAACTTAATTACAATATTACACATGTAAGAAGAATCCTGTTTTTTCTGTTCTCTTGTGACAGTATGAACTTGCTTTTCTGAAGCTGAAATAAAAACCTATTACAGAGAGAACTGATAAATTCTAGAAAATGAAATAAACGTGAGTCTGCGAATTTGCAGCTAACTGCAGCTGGAAAACAAATGCATGTTCTTCCTGTACTCTTGCAGCAGACCAATATGCCACGCTGCAAAGTATAGCAGACTCCAGACCACTGGAGATGGCAGCATAGGACAACTGCTGCCATTTCCAAATTCCAAATTTCCAAAGCACCTAAAAGAGGTAGGTCCCTGCCCAACTGTCCATTTCAGCTTCAGGAGATCACTGATAGAAATTTCATAAAAACAGCTGAGATGGTGATGGTGATCATGGTGATGGAAACAGAAATTATGGTGAACAAGAATTAATCTTATTTATCCTTCCATTAAAGCTGTGAAAGGTATCATTTTGGAGATGAATACTGCTAACAGCTATTCCCACCAACACTTCAGCAGTGCCGTGAGAAAAAAGTCTAGTCAAACGATATAAAGGTAAACCAGCTTCACTGACCTCCTCAAATTACCTTCAGTTTGTTCAAATAAATTCTCTTAATAATGTATTTTACATCACCCAATAGTTGTTACTGTTTATTCAGTGAAACTATTTAAGTGAATAAGCTTCAACATACATAAATTACGTCTGAATCTTCATCTAAGTAAAACATTTCAGATTATGTAAAAACTGACCATAAGCAATGCTTTATGGTTTTGATAATATCTACAATTTATTTTTTGCTCACCTTCCTCATCCAACAGAACAATAAGCTCAACATCTGCTGTCACTACAGGGCATGACTGGCAACATCTAACAGCCAAATGTCAATATCTAGAAAGAATATTCCTATGAAAAATGCCTTATAACATCGATATATGAGGCTGGTTCTCAATTCTTTTTCTGGCACCATTGTTGGCTGTGGCTACTATTGCTGGTACCCACATGGCCCAAATGGGTAATTCTTCTTGGAGACCAAATGGCTTGTGCTTCTGTCTGATCCCTCATTCTCTGAAAGACTGGATTTACTGCATTCTCAGAAGCCCAAATATTCTCCTCCTTTCCAACTTTAAGTTATAATAAAAACCAGACTAATTCACTCTAAAGGGAACAGCCATTTCCTTCAGGTACCAATGCCTGAAGACAGATATTCAGTATCAAAGACTACAAGGAATGAGCTTCAGTCCCCAGAGGAACATAAGATCTGATAGAAGCAGGGATTAGAGAAGCCTTTGGAAAGTGGAGAGCTTTTACTGCTCTGAAAAATGTAGTTATACTGAATAAATATAAATAAATATAGTAGTTATCATAAATAAAACAGCAATTTATGGTATTGGTTCAGTCAGAGGCAAACAAAAAAATAGACTCAACTTGCCCATTCTGTCCTGTACTTTTTTGCCACCAACATTGCATTGTCAAAAAACCAGTGGAAAGCAACAATAGAAGCAATAAGTGATTGTATAACTAAAGAGTAATAGTTATAGCAAAAAAATAAACCCTTAACACCCCCCAAGAATCACAAAGCTCTGTCCTTCTCCAGAGAAGCTGCTAATTATAGACATAAATCAGTAACCCACAGTTAATCTCAGAGTGCAGCATGTACAAACAGAAGCTCTGTACAATTGAAGAACAATTGAAAGCCATAAATAATTAATGCATTTAACAAGAATTCAACATCTGCTATTCAGCCAGTGTAAGGCTGCTTTATCACAGAAAGCCAGAGGGCAGGTCTTTCAGTCTTTCTAGGTCTTTCAGCTCCGTTTCTAGGGTTTCTCTTCCAAGTACTGTCCATAACCTAGAACTTAATATGATTTTAAACTTAGAAAAAAAGAAAAAAATCTAACAGAAGATGGGAATCTCTGAATGTGCTGACAAAAAGCGCTATAAGAACTCCTGAAAAAGCAATTTTCCATATATTTCCTTCTCACTGATCCTTTGAATCATAGAATGGTTTGATTTGGAAAGGACCTTGGACATCATCTAGAACTAACATCTAACTAGAACTTTTCTGCCATGGGCAGGGACATCTTTCACTAGACCAGGTTACTCAAAGCCCCAAAAGGCTTGTAATTTTAATCCTCAGCCTTGATGGCTTCTTCTTTACACTGGAAGGATTTCACAGTGTACTTACCAGAAAAAACTGAGGCTTTTTATACAAAGTATTTCTTTGTTTCAGTGGCTAAATTAATTTATTCAGCACTATCATCATATGCCAACATCCATTTTATCAGACACATGAAATTATTATTATGCTCACTGACTTCTGAAATATATCAAAACTGTTATTACATGGGAAGGCCATCATTCTAGATACTTTTCAAATACAGGATTTATGTATGTTTCTTTCCCAAGATGTACATTAACTACTCCATGTTCTTCTGATGGTCTGTGGTTTATTTTGGCAAGTTTCCCTTAAATTGATTGAGTCTAAGTTTCCATCGCTTGTGATCTTTGTACTTCCTAAAGTGTCAGAAAGGCCAGCCAAATATAACCAGTGTAACACAGTACAATGTGTCTAGAGAGATTTTTAAACTAAGGACATAAGAGTGATTTCAAAACTAAACATCTCTATATTGAAAAGAATGAAAATAAACTATTTGAGAAATGGCACATCATCATTATTTTACTATTAAACTTTCTTGAAAAACTATTTCAAGACTTATGGGGTATATAACAACAGGTATTCAATATAATAAATTCATATTTATTTAATGTGCTTGGGCTCCTTATTCTATCTTTTTCTATTTTAATCCCTTTATTTTCCCAGAAATACTACCAAAAAACATTTGCAACTTACATATCACCCACTTTTAAAAGTACCTACTATATCACTACAATAATTAGCCTAACAGAAAAATGCATGGGAAAAGGCAGAAATTGCAATATTGAAAGAACTGAATATTCTTGTGGCAAATCTCTGAATTGTGAAAAAGAACACCACATACATCCCAAACTGGGCAAAAAACTTCAAGTTGTAACTTGTTTCCTGTGAGAAAATCTCCTCTAAATCTAATTTTGATCTGCTTGGATAAATGTTTTCCCTTGAGGGACTGTAACTGTGACCGTGAAACAAGATGATTTAGGACCTTTACCACAAGTGATCCGAAAGAAGCCAAAAAAATGTCCTTCCTGACAGCTAAGAGGGAGAATGGGATGAAACAGCTCTTTGACATCTGCTCTCTGATTCCCTTCAACCTGTAAGAGCCTGTAGGTGGGGCATTAAAAAGTGCTGCTGAGGGACAGGCTATAGATGCACCAGGTAGTTCCAAAATCTTTTTAAGCACTGTTGAATTATTCGTGCCATAGAAACAGAGACAGCTGTATGATAACAAATTAGAGAAAAAACCCAAACAACCATACCACAAAGTGAAAACCCAACCAGTCACATTTCCCACTGTGGCTTGTCCTAACTAGACAAGCCACCACCTACAAACTGGGCTACTGCAGTCAGGAGAGGATCTACTGCAGTTTGTGAATCAGCCTAGGGAGACTTCAAATATTGTCATAGGTCTTGTACCGTTTCTTAATTAAGAAGTTTTCTTGTATCTCAATCCTGGTTGTATAAAGATCCCTTAGCAACTACAAAAACCTGTTTTGGGAAAAAAATGGTATTAAAAACAAAGCAGAATACTTTTCTACTTTTCTCTCAATAAAGTTAAGTAGCTAGAAAGGAGGAACACAACGTGATCTAGAAAATGACTGACCTTGCTCTGGACCACCACTGTGTTCCACAAGGCAATCTGGGAACATCTGACCTGGTCCATTCTCCTGGAAATCAATTATTTGCCTCCCATAAAAATAATTTCTGTGCTCGGTTCTTTTATTTTTATTTAATTCTGATGAAAGCTGAAATAATGTTTCTTTACATTTTAAGTCTGGAACCAATGCTAGTGCTTGCCCTCACAGTAAGAACTTCAACTGAAAAAGTAATTTCCCATTAAGCACTTTTTCTGCAGGGTGAACAGTATGAAATTAACTGAGTTTATGCACAAGAAATAAAGCTAAAAAGTGGTATATTGTGAGAAAACTACTTGTTCCAATTTCTTTCAGGAAATAAGAGAAACTGTGGTGAAAACAGATGTGTAGAGTGCCTGAATTCCACAGAAGTTCTTGAATCCAATACNTTAAAACTGCATTCTGTCAAGGACCAGATAAAACTGGAAATCAGAAGCAAGACAGAAAACTCACAGATACAATTGCTTGTTTTTACAGAATAGGTAAGAAAACAAAACAGTCCTATTGCCTCTTCTTTCTAATAAGACCTTGAAGATTTTCCTTTTCAGAGTCTCTCAAATCTTTAGCTACTCCTATCATCACCAATAACATCAAGAATTTCAAAAGGAAACTCCGTGCTAAACATTTTCTACTGAGTAAAAAATTCACTCAATAGATGTGAACAGTAAGATGAAGA
>VYXF01009270.1:915791-929303 GCA_013397295.1 Polioptila caerulea | reverse complement strand
ATATAACAACAGGTATTCAATATAATAAATTCATATTTATTTAATGTGCTTGGGCTCCTTATTCTATCTTTTTCTATTTTAATCCCTTTATTTTCCCAGAAATACTACCAAAAAACATTTGCAACTTACATATCACTCACTATTAAAAGTACCTACTATATCACTACAATAATTAGTCTAACAGAAAAATGCATGGGAAAAGGCAGAAATTGCAATATTGAAAGAACTGAATATTCTTGTGGCAAATCTCTGAATTGTGAAAAAGAACACCACATACATCCCAAACTGGGCAAAAAACTTCAAGTTGTAACTTGTTTCCTGTGAGAAAATCTCCTCTAAATCTAATTTTGATCTGCTTGGATAAATGTTTTCCCTTGAGGGACTGTAACTGTGACCGTGAAACAAGATGATTTAGGACCTTTACCACAAGTGATCCGAAAGAAGCCAAAAAAATGTCCTTCCTGACAGCTAAGAGGGAGAATGGGATGAAACAGCTCTTTGACATCTGCTCTCTGATTCCCTTCAACCTGTAAGAGCCTGTAGGTGGGGCATTAAAAAGTGCTGCTGAGGGACAGGCTATAGATGCACCAGGTAGTTCCAAAATCTTTGTAAGCACTGTTGAATTATTCGTGCCATAGAAACAGAGACAGCTGTATGATAACAAATTAGAGAAAAAACCCAAACAACCATACCACAAAGTGAAAACCCAACCAGTCACATTTCCCACTGTGGCTTGTCCTAACTAGACAAGCCACCACCTACAAACTGGGCTACTGCAGTCAGGAGAGGATCTACTGCAGTTTGTGAATCAGCCTAGGGAGACTTCAAATATTGTCATAGGTCTTGTACCGTTTCTTAATTAAGAAGTTTTCTTGTATCTCAATCCTGGTTGTATCCCTTAGCAACTACAAAAACATGTTTTGGGAAAAAATGGTATTAAAAACAAAGCAGAATACTTTTCTACTTTTCTCTCAATAAAGTTAAGTAGCTAGAAAGGAGGAACACAACGTGATCTAGAAAATGACTGACCTTGCTCTGGACCACCACTGTGTTCCACAAGGCAATCTGGGAACATCTGACCTGGTCCATTCTCCTGGAAATCAATTATTTGCCTCCCATAAAAATAATTTCTGTGCTCGGTTCTTTTATTTTTAATTAATTCTGATGAAAGCGGAAATCATGTTTACATTTCTTTACATTTTAAGTATGGAANCTTTCAGGAAATAAGAGAAACTGTGGTGAAAACAGATGTGTAGAGTGCCTGAATTCCACAGAAGTTCTTGAATCCAATACTTTTTTTCTTTCCAATTCTCATCTGATATGCAGTAAACTGTGATCACATAATTCTAAAAAATTTGAGATGGTGACAGAAGAAGAGATATAGCTATAGGTCTGTTCCCTTATTAAGGTGTTTTTTAAAACTGCATTCTGTCAAGGATCAGATAAAACTGGAAATCAGAAGCAAGACAGAAAACTCACAGATACAATTGCTTGTTTTTACAGAATAGGTAAGAAAACAAAACAGTCCTATTGCCTCTTCTTTCTAATATCACTTTGAAGATTTTCCTTTTCAGAGTCTCTCAAATCTTTAGCTACTCCTATCATCACCAATAACATCAAGAATTTCAAAAGGAAACTCCGTGCTAAACATTTTCTACTGAGTAAAAAATTCACTCAATAGATGTGAACAGTAAGATGAAGAGAAAGATATGATTTAGCCCAAACTGACATAGTGCTCCAAAACTAGGAAATCTGTGTTATGTGGAACAGCTCTCTCTGTGATGAGATGATCTTTATTTTGGTAAGCTAAACTTTACCAATATGTGGGAAAAAAAAAAAAAAGAAGGAAAAAAAAGAAAAGTCTCATTTCTTGGGTTTTCAAATGAAAATCATATTTGCATCTTTCAGGCAAGTGGAATTGAGACAATGGTTTCTCCTAATAATGAGAAAAACAGTAAGGCTTAAACAAAGTCAGTGTTGTAGATGTCCTCATTTAAGGTATTTGAGCTACATTACTCGTGTGCTGCATGGTTATCTACCAGTAGCCTAAATTTAGAATTGAAAATTCTTAGAAGGATATACCATTTCAGAGAGACACATTTGGTGAGAAATGAGGGCAGAAAAGGCACTCTACAAAATCAGTGGGTTTTGCTGTTTTCTTTACATTCTCCTTTCCTAATGTACCCCAAAAAAGGCTCAGAGCACTAAAATGGTTTACTATAAAGGACTGACACTTTTAAGGCTTTAATTTTATAACTGGCTATGCAGTTTTTGGTCTTCATTATAAATATTTACTGCACCTTCAGCTAGATCAATCCTCTTGAAAAAGGAAGCAAGATTTACACTAAAAAGTAAAAAAGCCCACAACCAACAAAACCTCTAACAAATATTATAACAGGAAAATACCTTAGGAAATGCTTTTAGGTATGACTATTTTTACATGATTTTTGAGGGAAATGTTGAAAGATAATTGCATAATTCCCGTATCTACTTAGAATAATGTCATATATGCTGCTTTAAAGGCAGCTCACAGGCTCAGTGCATGATCTCTGCACACTCCCACCTAATCACTAATCCTGAACTTGAAGAACAAAACCTGCACATATATCTGGAAGAAGATGCACCACAACAACAAAAACAAAACAGCTACATAATGCAAATATATATTAATATAGTAAAACACCCTTCCTAAAAGGCTTTATTTGGAACATGTATTCTGTGTGCACATGTCCTACAGCAGTCTATTCTAATAAAATTACTGGCTGGTTTTCCATGGAGTGCTTGCCCCATACAGGCATAAGGCAGATGAAAACCAAAAAATAAAAAACCCAAAAAGAACCTCCAAAATACACACCAAAAAAACCCAAACATAAAACAACAGCAACAACAACGAGAAAATTAAGTTTCGTGGATAATTTCAAAACTGACAATGGAACATCATAATTTATTTTTTCCTCTGAAAAATAAAAATATTTTGGGGAAAAGAGCGTTAAACATGTGTTTTCCAGGCAGTAGTGTCCTCAGCTGTTTTTCCTGTGTATTTTGGAATCAACTATTTCCTTTGTCATAGTAACAATAAGAAGGTTTAAAATATGCATGAACATAAATGTATTTTCAAGAAGTACATGAACTGTAATAAAAGAGTGAGAACTTACTGTCTTGCTGATGTAATTTGTGCTGATATTCATACACTGAAGTCCTTCACTATTGCAGCAACCTCCACATCTGTAGATGGATACACATGGGGGTTTAAAGAAGGTGTTTGTAGTTGCTCCAAACTCTTTTCCCACATCCACACACACTTCACGTGGCATGCACTGAGTTTTTCTCCATTCAGTATCAATACCTGCCAAGTTACAGGGAATTTCATATGTTATAAAGTAACTGTTTAAAATCAAAACTATCCTACAGTAAATTAGGATTCCTTTTTGAACTTCAAAAACAGAATATGAATTTCTAGAGTCACACCCTTTGGTCAGTGAAACACACATCTCTCTGTTACTATCTAGCTGATTTTTCTTCTTCTTAGGGACAAGACATATCATCATGAAGCAGATGAAAAGTCACAGGGCAGCTAAAAGGGAACCTAACAGGCAGGGGAGACCTTAAAACACAGAATCATAGCCTGGCTTGTGTTGGAAAGGACCTTTAAAGGTCACCTGTCACCTAGTCCAACCCTCTTGTAATGAGCAAGGACATCTTCAAGCAGATCAGGTTGCTCAGAGCCCCATCCAAACCAGAATGACCTTGAATGTTTCCAGGGATTGGGCATCTACCACCTCACTGGGCAACCTGTTCCAGTAATTTACCATCCTTAATGTAAAAAACTTCTTCCCTTTATCTAGTGTGAATCTACTTTCTTGTCCTATCACAAAAGGACCTGCTGAAACATCTCTCCACATCTTTCTTATAGAAGCCCTTTAGATTCTGGAAGGCTGCTGTAAGAACTCCTGGGAGTCCTCTCCTCTCCAGGCTGAGCAGCCCCAGTTCTCTCAGCCCATCTCCACAGGAGAGGTGCTCCAGCCCTCTGAGCATCTTCACAGCCCTCTTCTGGCCCTGCTCCAGACCAAGGTCCACATCCTTCTTGTGCTGGGGGCCCCTGAGCTGGACACTGTGGACACTGTACTGCTGGTGGGTTCTCACTGGAGCAGAGGGAGGGGCAGAATCACCTCCCTCAAACCCTTGGACAGCAGCTAAAGCTGCTTTCTCCACCTTTTCCTCATCCTTTCTTCACCTGGGGCAAGCTTCATCTTGAGTCAAGTCTGCACTTTAGTACAGTAATTTTAACCAGCCCCACACAGTACTTCACTTGGATATAATATATTAGAAATGTTATATTTTATACACTTAATGTGAATGTTTAGTTTGTTAACTAGAAGAGTATAATTTAAAGCAAAAGCTTACTATTTAGCCATTATGTACAGCATGTGATTTAATCTGATGGATGATTTTTATGCCCAGATTATCCACACAAACTCGGGTAAAGACTTTGCATCATGTTATACATCATTTTACTAAATATAATCTTACACTAAACAGTCTCAAGACTTGCAGTTGTGCAGGTCCCTTTATTCCCGTTTGGCACTAGATTTTGGTAAACTATTCAACAAAAATGGAAATTTTACCTTATGTGTACTTTAAACTCTCCATTAAGGTATATGATTTCCAATATCCTGTCAAAAATACACCTCCTGCTATAAATCTGCCTTTCTCTGCCTACAAGCACTTGCTTAAACTGTAAGTTAATATATTTTCAATCAAGCTATCTAAAACACTGAAACGCATTCAAACATATTGGTTTGAAAACTGTTTTACTTGTTTCAGCACAACATCTTTACAACTATCCTCTTGTAACATGAAAAAGTTACAAGTGGATTATTTGGCATTCCAAAGCCACAATGCATAAGAGAAGAAAGCATTACCAGCTGTGAAGCAATTGCAGAAAATGAGAAGAAATAGTTCAATGAGTCCAACTATTAGCATCCTCTTTGCTTTCTGCAAAATTGTTCCAGCCTCTACAAAGTAGGGTTCCATATACTTGAAGACAAGCACTTCACTTTCTCTACTGAGCTGAGAAAACACTTTCTTGAAATGGACATACCTAAAATATGTCTGCAGAGTGATTTGTTTCATTATGAAAGGCTGACTATCAAAGATCTTATATTATAGACATCCTATCAAACACATGCTATCAAACAGCTGAGGTTGGTTTACTGACACTGCTTAGCTTTTAAAATATTTTTGACACAATTGAAAAGCCTTCAGATTTTCATTTGTTGTGCGTTGGAATGTGGATTGTGTCCTGTACTTACTTTTCAGGATCTCTGCATTATAGTGTGCTGCAGCAAATTTCAGGGAATCATCTGATCTTGTGTCAAAGCTGGAGTGTTCCCTGTTGTGTTGCCAACCTCCTCTCCTCAACTGACATTTGAACATTTTCCAGTATTCTGGGTAAAGTACTGTCATCAGTTCATCCACACTGGACACAGACCGCAACTGCTCCTCCAGGTCTTTGCTTCCATGAGCCTGTCAAAGTAACATGCAAGATTGATTACCTTCTCTAGTACACAAGATTTGCTGGAAACTAGACTGAAAAGCAACTCATACATTGAAAAATAAAGGGGTCCTCATTATAAAAATTACTGCCAGTCAATGCCAACACTACTATACTGACAAATGTTTTCCTGCTTGTACCGCTTCTTTATCACCCTTGTAGTTCAAAATACCTGTGTGAAAAAGGAGCTATAGAATTAAGCCTATACAAACACAGTTTGCAGATTAAAAAAAAAAAAATGCACTTTTATCTGGGAAAGATAACTTTCTGTGATAAAATTTTGAATGCTTAAACCCCAAAATATTTAAATGATGATCATGTTATTTAATATCATATACTTTTAGAGTAACACCAAGTTTTCCCCATTTTCCCTTAGCCCCAGAAAATCAAAACACCCAGAAATGTAAAACAAGCTAAAAAAAACAAACAAAGAAAATACCAAACCAAGAAACTAATTAATGTTATTTAGTACCTTTTTAGGGAAAATCTTGATAAGCAAATTCTATTACAAAGCACTAATCCTTAAATCAGTAGGACATGATGACTTTGGTACCTTGAAGAACCTAAACCTCACACTCCCTTGTTGTTTTAGGAGTAGCCTCAAATACTGTAATTTTGCTTTCTTATTCTCTGGCCTTTACACAAACTCATTGCAACTGGAGTTTTCCAAATGACTGAGATTTACATTCCAGTAAGATTCCTCTGTTTTTCTTAGATGAAACATACTGCATCAAAAGACTGCTGTTTTTCCCCTGCCCACCTTTCTCACCATGAACTGCTGACTTCCCAAAGGGAAGGGCAGTGTGGAAAGAGGAGTATTGAAGAACCTTTAGCCACCTTCTCAGCCTGCACGGCCCTTAGATGGCAGTATGAGACACAAAATGTAGAGGTACACTTCGTACAAAATGCATCAATTGGCTGGAGACTCTACAGTTTACTACAAAACTATTACTCGACTCAAAAAGCCACCAGGCTGTGAGAGTGCAAAACACGTCTAAATGCAGAAATACAAAACTGAAATTTACAATTTCTCATCTGACTCCACTACTGACAAAAAATAAGCTGTTTCAGTTCAATGATTTTGAATATTACATGAGTAAAACAGGTAGTTCAGAACTAGCCCACCTGAATCAAAACTGCTCCTTGTCTCACAGACAACTACGAGGGTATAAAATGGCATGTGTGGTTGCATCTACTCCCTTATCCAGTGTCAAATACAGTAGAAACATCTCAGGATAAGGGAAATTCAAGAAGTTATTTCTGTAAATACAGTTATATACAGAACTGAAGGGGGAGAAGCACTGGAACAGGTCACCCAGAGAAGCTGTGGATGTCCGATCCCTGGAATTCTTCAAGGGCAGGCTGGATGTAGCTCTGAGCAACCTGGTGGAGTGGAAGATACACCTGTCCATGGCAGAGGACCTGGGGTTAGATGATCTTTAAGGTCACTTCCAACTCAGGCCATTCTGTGATTCTATTATTCTAATACCAATTTTAAATTTGTTTTATTTGACAAAGCATTATGAAATTTAAAAAATGTTTTCACTGAAGCCTCGCGAGCTATGGTGTCCTTGCAGATGACTTTGTCCTGGGAGGTTTCAACAACCAAGCTATTGTTTCAGAAATGCACCCATGCAGGTCTTCATCTCTTTCCTTGCCACCACAGGAAGGGCTGTCCCTGACTCAAGTCATGTATTAAGCAGTTTACGAGAGGTTTGCCTTCAAATTAAATGGTAACACAGAATTTCACTCCCCACAACCCCTGCTCTCCTTGCAGGACGCCACTCAGGGTCTCAAACAGTGGGTCACAGACAAAAATCCAAGCTTAACAAACAACTAATTGGGCTCCTCACTGCTTGCACCTCCTGAGAGGTGAGAAGCCCAGGGTTTGAGCAGCCTCACTCCTGCCAAACTGTTTTCTGAGGGTGCTGCAGCACATGGGCCTTGAGCAATGGGAAGCAAGTTGCTGCACCAGCACAATGCCAGTGTTGCAGATGCATGTCTGCCACGTGATGGGAATATGCATGGCACAGTGTGTATATCCTGTCACAAGGCTGGAAGCCAGTCTATTATGTAAAAGGCACAGGAATAAAACCTGAGGTTAGCCATCCAGTAGCTGATCCTTAGAAGTCCTAGTAGGTCACGGAAAGAGAATTCAACCAAAGCTTTGCCACATTTGAGGAATCCTTAAAGGCCCGTACAGCCCACAATAGACAAAACATTGGCTATTGCTGTTACAGATACTGCAAGTACAGGAAAAAAAAGTAGAGCATCAGGAAAACAAGTAATCAAATTCAATATTACTTTGTTGATAAGAAGTCAGGTATGGAGCAGGAAAGTGAAATTGTTAGAAATAATGCATGTTGATTAATTCCTCTTTGTTCAGGCAATCAAGTCATGTCTTTTCAGACAAAAGACACAAAATTTTTGGACACAAAATTTTTTATACATGTATTAAATATGTATGAATAAAACTCAAAACATGAAGAAATTAATGGCTTTAATTAAATATTATATCAAATGTAATAAAGTCTTGTTTTATACTGGATATTTCATGGGCCATAGTGCCATGTGCCCACAACCTGAGACAAGGCAGCCCGGGTTATGTTTACAGATTAAGGAAGGAGAGGCTGGAGAGCAGTGCTGTGGAAAGGGACCTGGGGGTCCTGGTTGGTGGCAAGTTGAACATGAGCCAGCAGTGCCCTGGCAGCCAGGAGGGCCAAGCCTATCCTGGGGTGAATCAGGAACAGCAGGGCCAGCCAGGCAAGGGAGGGGATTGTCCTGCTCAGCTCTGAGCTGGGGCAGCCTCACCTCCTGTGCTGGGGGAAGTTTTGGGTGCCACAATGTAAGGAAGATATTAAGCTAGTAGAGAGTGTCCAAAGGAGGGCAGCAAGGTTGGTGAAGGGTCTGAAGTGACTGAGAACACTTGGTTTGTTCAATCTAAAGGAGACTGAGGGGAGACCTCATTGTGGTCTTCAACATCCTCACAAGGGGAAGTAGAGGGGCAGGCATTGATCTCATCACAAGACCAGTGACAGGAGCTGAGGAAATGGCATGAAGCTGAGTTGGGGGAGGTTTAGTTTGGATCTCAGGAAAAGGTTCTGCACCCAGAGAGAGGTTGGGCACTGGAACAGGCTCCCCAGGGAAGTGGTCACAGCACCAAGTCTGACAGGGTTCAAGTGTTTGGACAATGCTCTCAGGTGCATGGTGTGACTCGTGGGGCCAGGAGTTGGACTTAATGATCCTGATGGGTCCCTTCCAACACAGCTTATTCTATGATTCTTTGAGTACTCATTTAATATAAACAAAAGGAAAACAATTTCTGGAGCAAATATATAGAATTACTTTTAAAAAACAAATCATAATTATTGCATCTGAAGTATTTTCTGCTTAGCTTAATAAAGCCATTTGCTTGTAAAGATGGCTTCAATTCAAATTTAAACTGGAGGACTTTTGTTCTTTCCCCTCTTCCGATTTAGAAAGAAAAGGAGAAGGAAATTCATTTATCTGTACATGTAGTACATATTATATCTGTACTAAATACACCACACCTAGTGCTCTTCAATGTGCTTACAGTGTTACCTTGAGATACAGATCAGAGATTCCTTCCTGTACATCTATGTATTTTTTAGCTGCAGCAAATTACTCTCATCCGTGGAAAATTGTTTAAGGAACTTGTGATTTAATTTTGTAGAACAGCCAAATGTCTTGTTGACACAAACATCAAATGAAATCCTAAGTTCTGGATGATTACAAGAGCGTGTCCTGCATAAATGATAAGCATCAGATCATAACTAATTCGTTAGAACTAGTTTCCTAATTTTTAAGGGAAGAATGAATCTGCTTCTGTAAATATAATAGTAGTCTGGCAACATTTTTGATTTTGTGCAAATTTAGGTCATTTCACAAAAAAATACTGTCTTGGTCCATTCTTTTATTCTTGGCTCTTTCTTCATTACGCATTGGCTTGTAGTGTAGGATGCTGGATTTCCACTGCAAAATACTTTGAGACTTAAACACATATTTAGAATATATGATGATATAAAGAAAGTAACATCAACAAAAATGTACTAGAGATCAGAGGAGCTCTCATTTTTCACTCTTCTTATGCAAGTGTAGATTAGTGAAGTTCAGACAGAAATATGGCTTGGAGCTGCAATTACTGTCACCAAGCTAGTTATTCCCAAATGTTAAGTTCAAAGGGAGGAAAAAAAAAAAAGTAATAGAACATTAGCACAGGTTGTAGTAAGAGAGATACTATGACTTTTACAACTGAAGAAAGCTTTTTGATAAATTTAAAGAGACAGTTAATTTTCATATAATTACAGAGCGCTCCTGATGAAATCATGGACCAACTGCTTAATGTTTTACTGGTAATGCATTCTTGGATCTATGTTCTACATTAAGAAGGAAGCAGGAAACAGTGACAAGAGTGATTACACAGGAAGGAGTTTTCTCTATCCCATGTTTTCTATATTCTTGACATTTTCAAGTCACTTAAGGGATTGAGGTTTGAACTTTTTTTTTTAACCACCATAACTCCCTTTGTAAGTGTTTACCTCCATCCACTGCTTGATTATTCTACTATTTTTTGTGATTTTTACCTATTATCAATGTTGTCCTGCATGAACACCTAAAAATGGTAGAAGGTATCTTTTTGAGAAAGACATTGATTAAACCTTTGACTAGCCAAACTCTACAAGATGATAGGTGATATCAAGCAAAATAACAACCTAAAAATACAAGTAAGAATGGAGAATACAATAAAGATACACTTTTAAATTTCATTATTTTCACATTTTTCATGAGGAACAGGGGAAATTACAAACACATATAAATAAAGGTGTAAAGCTTGATGACAAGTGCTCTCTTGCTACTATTTAACTTCAGAACATTTTGTCCTACCAAAGCATGTTTTTAACAACGTGGCTTTCCGTTCCATGGTATGCCCAGTTTTTCACAAAATTATGGCTTGCAAGGGAAAGGGCAGGATACCAAATGGGCTCTATATCCATTAGCAAAGTCAAATGTTTAATAGATTTTCCATGCATTATATTACTTATCTTCCATATGTCCTCAGTGTTTGCCTCTATTATTAATAACAAAGGTCAGAACACTTAATATTTGGCAGCATGCTTGACACATAATTGATGGTGCAATATGCTATAATGGTACCTCATGTGTCTGTTCTGACTACAGTTGTCAGCTCTTTTCATTTTCAAGGATTTTGTAGACAATTCTTAATAGGAAAATGGTGTCTATGAATCCCTCTATTTTAAGATGCTTATATTCTGTATTTATTGATTGACTGAAATGGATGAAAATCAAGTATTTAAATCTGAATGTTGAAATGACTTGTAAGCAAATGGAAATATTGCAAGAGAAAAGTATTTATAAACACTTCACTTGCATAATAATTTATTGCAATTTTCATGTATTTCAGAGCTAGTTTTTTTAGGAGCTGATGTCAGTTAAAAAAAAAAAAAAAAAAAGAGAGAGAGAATATTCTAATTGAAAGTTGTAGCTGTAGTTAAGAATTAAATTCAACTTTTATGCCCACTTCTATGGTCTTACTAGAAAAGCCCTGTTTTTGATCTCCCATACACCCATTTGTTACAAGCAAACTTGGGTGACTGTAGTTACAAACTTTTAAGTTACCATTTAATACAGTAATAAAACAATGCCCTACAGAAGCCAAAGAGTAACAGTGAACATAAATTTTATTTCATATCACTTCAAATAAGTAGATAGATCACTGCAGTAAATATGAACTAAATCAAAACATCATGACAACAGCAGAGAGATTAGAATCAGTCTCTGCTCCAAAGAGCTCACAAAGCACATCAGACAAACATAAAAAGTAAGAATCAAAGTACAAAATAAATAAATAAAACAGTCTGAACTATATTATGCTCTAAGTGACTTCTATTCACTATGGCATTTTAAACACTAAGAGTAACAGCAGGGAAAGAAAACATAAATGGGAGGAGCGAGGGGAGAGAATGTACAAAGTAGGCAAGAAAAAAAAAAAAGAGTTTGGGAAGGAATTCTAAAGAGAATTTGCTAAGAAGGAAGAAAAAGATACTGGCTATAAGGATAAAGGTAAGACTACAGAAGTTTCACTTCTATATTGTATATCATATCATTTTTTCTTTTTTTTTTTTTTTTGAGAGTAAGATGCTAGAAAATCATCCTAGGCTTATGCTATTTAATACTGCTCCTCCTGTTTATAAGTACAAGTATTTAAGCTGAGGAAATAGGTAATGTAAAATTTCCATGTTAAGGAAAATTCAATTTTAAGCATGTCAGCATTTTTAGGGCAATATTTTATTTAGATATTCTTAAGCAATGTTGGAATATATATCTATCCAAGTTAATAGATTTGCACAAAGGTACTTATGTTAAGTCCTTTAGCCAAACATTTAGCTGCAACTGATGTTCTGAAACATGCTTCTTGGCTGGTACTTATTCTTCAAGTACCTGCATTCCTCAGTGGTTCTCAACCTTCACTAAAAAAATGTCAGTACTTTCATATATTCAATGGGAATTACTTATGAAAACACTTTTTTTTTTAACCTGCATTTGAGTTCCCTGGGAAGCAGAAAGAAAAAATAAAAAATTCTAGTTGCTTTCTAGAGCGACTCGGCAGGCTGCTGCCTGATTGCTTTAGAAATTCAATTTGGACAGCCAGTTCTCACAGGTTTCTACAAACTTGGCCAATTAAAACCATTCCTGATTATAACAGAGAACAGTTTTCAGAACAAGGCACCTTAGCTAGGACTCTTTTTTTGGAAGCAATTTCACAACTAGATTATAGTAACAGGAAAGGTTTTGTTCTCACACACTTCAGCCTGATCTTTAAAATCTGCATTATTCCAAAGCAGCAGTCTTCAGTGTTCCTAAATCCCTGCAGACTATTTCTAGAAGTACAGAAAATTGCAATTGAAAAATAAAATACAAAAATCAAACCCATTATCAATAGACTTAATTCACTATTCAGGAGCTTTCACTAGATAAGCCCACAAAAAGGTCAAGGGCTGCAAATACATGGGATAACCATTTGCTGTCTAAGTGCAGCTGCATCTGGATTGTTTAATTGATTCAAAGGCTTGTACCGAAGCTTCCAGCTAGCATTACAGATAGATTTGGAATCAATAAGGATTTGGATTATTGCTGCTGAAAGGCTTACATCTGATTAAATCTTGGAGACATCAGGCAGTGCAATCTGTACCAGATGAGATTTGTGTATTATTTTCTTGGCCATCAGCAGCTCCAGCGACCAGCGGTGACAAATGTGTGGATCGCCATGCACGACCACATGCATGACTAGAAGAAGGGGGAAGCCCTTTGTAAGTTAAAAACATTTGTAAAGTGAAAATAAAGGACAACACAGTGATGACTGTTGGGATATCAATGTGATTAACAGACACAGAACCCTGCCAGAGGGGAGGCAGCCAACAGAATGAGAATGCCAGCACCCTCTGCAAGGCAGCCCCTGCAGCCAGCAAGGTGCTGGTGCTGACTGCGTGCGTTCTGTCTACAAGACATCTGGGCTGCTGTCACATGGCAGCTCTGTAGAATTTGACACATTATAAAAACAGTATGTCCGTTTTGAATGCTTTTTAAGCAACTTTTAATTAACATTGACAAAAGCAAAGCACACAATTCTGAAAAGAAAAATGTGCACTCCTACTAGAAATCTTCCTCTTTAAAAGCTGTTTCTCTCTCTGAAAAATATAAAATGCCAGTAAAGCTTTTTTTTAAAATGTGGTCTGAATATTGCTGTTTTTTCAAAATACCCTACAACCTCTTGTTTTCATTTCAGCAGTCACATGTATCCCATCAAAATCAGTACAAAAGAATAAACTATTAGGCCTTTCAAGGAAGGTTGCTTATTCTCAGTCTTTGCTTAGCTTTCACTGGCATTGCTTTTACTAACAACTATCATTAGCTTTGCC
>VYXF01009270.1:874505-915785 GCA_013397295.1 Polioptila caerulea | reverse complement strand
AAAAAAAAAAAAATCAAACAAATATAGAGTCTTTTTTTGAAGAATATTATTAACATGGTAGCACTGCAATGAGCTGCCATCACTTGAGCAAGTATAACACCAGCAGCAAGAATTAAAAACTGCTTCAGTATCAAATTGAGAGTTACTACGGGGAGAGGTAAGGGGCAGCCTTTTCATTTTAATTTGAAGGCCAGCACGTTCTGAGACACTGCTTGAGCACAGTACCTGTGCTACATGACTACATCCCAGATCCTGCTTAGTCAGTGAGTAGGAGTTCTGGCTATGTATCAAGGGACTGGCTTCAAGAAGGCAGCAGGCAGTTTTTACGTCATGCTTTCTATTCTACAGGTCAATCGTTTGTAAAAGAAGGTTTCACTGAGGGCAGGAATAATAAATTGCACATTTGTAAAAACATTTCTGAGTTATGCTGAACACATAGGTTCTCACTGTGATGAGACTATTTAGTTTTCAATTCAATACCTCTGCTTCTTTATGAATTTTTGAAAATGTAGTCATTTATAGGAGGGAAAGATTACATGAACACATTATGTCTTATCATTGTGGAATAATTCCTCTAACTGCTAAGTAACTTTCCTTTTCATCACATTTTTAAAATCGCTATTTGAAACACTGAGCAAATATAATTTATCCAAGAGCTAAATATTTAGCAACAGGTCACAAAAATTTCTTGAATTAGTTATACTTTTAAAATGTTCATAAAACAAATAATTTCACAGGCCATGAAACTAGATCATTGAATTTCAAAGACAAACTTGAACTTTATTCCTAAACAAATGTCTTAACCTAAAAGGACATGATTTCTATTTTGTTAAACAAATCTTGCACAGTTTACAGATCTGTACAGAAATATTAATTACAAGACCACCTACTTTGTCACTATTTTAAAAATATTCCAACCATAAACATAATACACTACTTAAAATTCAACAAAAAACTAAAGAAAAACGAGCAAGTTGTAACACAGTAATTCTATTTTGTAAATCTTAGTTTTAAATTATTACAAATAGGTTTTGTATATATGAAAGAGGAAACACAAAAAGGGCCTCAGAAACCTGTGAATTTTATTAACTTTTAGGGTTTCTAAGGATATGCCTTAAAATTACATTATTATTGATTTATGTTATTTAGCATCACGTTTTTTCAGTTCATTTCACTCAAGTCTATTTAATAAGCCAAAGTAACACACCACACTAACATATCAGACACGTTTTGGACACTAAGGTATTAAATTGTGAGATTTCACTAATAAAAAAAGTACTAGAAGAAGCTTTTAGTTTTGTTATCAAGCTATTACTTAACTATTTTATGTAAAGGATCTTTGCTAATCCAGGCAAAGGGAAGAGATCATTTGAATTTTTTTAGCATGAGCAGGTATACAATTCAGAGGACCTGCTACCCACCACCCACTTGTGCCTAACCTGATTATTTGCGTTGGAAATTTGTTCTACTCTGAATTCTGTGTGAAACACCCCTTGGACCACAATTTGATACCTCTTATAGATAAGTAATGATAAGTAATGCAGAGACAAACCCATTTGTTTAGACATTGAGCCTGTAATACTTTTTTTTTCCCTTTCTGCTTTCCCTGATTGGCTAACTTAATTGCAAACTACAGTATAAAAATCAGTAGTTCTGTGGAGCTGTCACATCTGTTCTTAATGTGGGGAGGAAAAAATAATAATAAAAAAACCAAGGGTCTTTGATCACAAAAGAAGAAATCATTCTTGCATATCACTGAAGGAGAAAGCTTATTGTACCATATAAAACCTGACAGGTATTAAGAGATTTGCCAGCAAGGCATGAGAGGTAGGGAAAGGCAAATGAAACCTTGAGAATGGCAAATCCAAGAACTAAATTGAGACTCGGTCACAATTCCCTTTCATGCAACTAAATCAGGAGAAATGTATGTTGCCCATTATTTTTGGCTTAAATTATTCTGAATAGTGTATTGTACAGCAATGTTACTTAAAAAGGATCAGGGAACATCAGCAGTATTAAAGTAGATCCTAATTTACACTGACAGGACATAGAGTAATCCAGTGGTGAACACAGTATGCTATCAGAAGAGTTTTTGAATGAGGCTTGACTGCAGAATGAAGTTATTGCAAGTATGCCCTGGTGTTCCATCGAATGGCAAGAAGACATATAACCCCTGATGGAAGATACAACATTGCATCTTGAAATCCATGATCATTGCCATTAGTGGAAACTTGTCCTATACCACCTTGATGAGCTGCCACCATTCTCACCCAGGCCCAGAAACTAATGAAAATTAAATAGATTTATATGGGTTATATATATATTAAAAGAAGGCATACAGAGAGCAGGAGAAAGGGAGAAAGAGGCTCTTGTTCTGTCTGTGGAAAGATGTAAGGAAGATGTTTCAAATTAAGCTAACCATAGGCCTAAACCTTACTGTTATATTGAAATATTTACTCATATTAAGCTTTTTATCTGCTCTTAGAAGTAAAAAATTTTTAATTAAAAAATGGGTTTGTATGCATTTTGAAGTCACTTGGTCACAGAGTCTTGAACAGAACACCTTTACGTAAAGAAACCCAGTCAGGTTTGTGACATGAAAATAGGAGTGGGAGAAGAGACAAGGGAATAAAAGTGGGTTAGTACTAACCTAAGACTATGCAACACTCAGTTTCCAACTTGAAGCAGCCTGAGATTTTATTCTTCAGCAGTAAAGATACACTTTTTGAGATGACAGACTCTGATAAAAAAAAGTAGGGGGGAAAAAAACCAACAAAAGGCTCTCTACTTTCCTGAAAAAATAGATCCTATCATTTTCATTATCTTCAAAACCAAAGGTTCTAGAGGTTTTCTTAGATTTTAGCACAATAAAGTGTCAAAGCAGGAGAACTTATGCAGAGAGGAATTTCAAATTCTCCAGCACTACTGGCAACCTTTCAAGGAAGTATATTTCCAAGCATATGAAACTACTTCCTAAAGACAGTCTGGAGAGATTACTTATAATGGTTTTCATATAAAACTATGAAGGAATTAAGTGCACACCAAAATAATGCATTAGAAGGATTCCTTTGACTTTTTTCCCCAGTAGCTTATTGCACGCACCACAAAGCACACACATGTATTTACAGGATTGCGGTCCTGGACACTGGAATTTTGGACACACACTTAATACCAAGAGCCCATTGTAGTCACTCAAGTCACCATTTACAGGACCAGACCATGAAACAACTTCTGTTTGTTCTTGCATGTTTCTAACATTTCTTTTACTGAGAACTGCAATTTCCTCAACGCTTTAACAGCAGTTCTTTTCAAACAAAGTAGATCCAGACACAAGGAACACATGTCCCATTAGAGTAACTGGCAGTGAGAATGACATTTCTGGTATGCTGAATTAGATTTTGCTTCAAAAGAAAGTGTTTTGTTTATTTTCAAATTTATTTGAACTAGGATTGCAAAAGAAAAAAAACGTAAATGGATGAATTGTAAGGACATTTTGTTTCATACTGAAATAGTTCTAAAACAATTGGGAGAGCAATTATTAATTTAACTTTATAAACAAGTATGGAAGATGCTATTAGATATTTTTATTAATTTAACTAGAAGCTATTTCTAACATCTCACACAATAATCTCCTATGCTCTGTTACACTCAAGAAAAGTCAAAAAGCTGCCACTCTCAATTATAAGTGGCAAAACTTGAACAGTATCTATTAAATTCCTGTTTTTCCTGACAAGGAAAAGAACAAAGAACACAGAATTTGCTGTTTCAAAAGACTAAGATTATAGAAGTGTTGCCTTAATATGTCCCTTTGCAGTTATTTGCATTTGTCCTTGGGTCCATTAGAATTTAAACTATGGCATAATTGTATTTCTTTCTTGAGCTGTCATTAAAATTGACTGTGCCTTTAAACAAATGTGCCCAGATGCTCGGGGTACAGCTAATCACAGGCACAAAAGCCCAGTCAAGGTCAGGCTGCAACTTTGTCTCTAATTGCCTGGTTATACATTCCTTGTTCACGCAAATCTTCTACCAACTTCAATGGGATTTTTGTTTAGTGAGGATTACAGGATTCAGCCTTCTAGCTTAACGACTGCATCTATACATCTCTACGTGTAATATGCTTCAGCCCCTACGGTTACAGTATCTTTATTTTTACGAGCCCTAAATATCATGTTGAGCTTTTTAAGACTTTCACTGTTACAAAGCCCTAAAATGCAGTTTCTGTTTTTTATCCTTTTCTTTTTTTGGCTCTTCTATGGTCAACACTATTGGACTTTAAAAAATAGTTACCTGGAAGCTCATCTTTGTCTTACTGATGCTATAATTTTCATTTCAAACATTCTAATTTGCTTTCTAAACCTACTGACCTAACTATTATATCAGCCATGCTGCTAAAACACAAAGACAGTACGTTTCCTACTCTAAAGTATTTCTCTTAAATCCTTGGGTGCATTTCAGGTCCTTATTAAAGCAATCTGGTGATTTTTACATGAACTTACCAATGCCCATAATAGCCTTTGTTGACTTCTCTAAACATTTTTGCTTGTCACAGCATGTTTGTATGATTAATTCTCAATTGCATTTTTTTTTTTTACATGTTTACATCAGGTTGCCTGCAATCTTCCTAGTTTACCCCATGACATATGTTCGTGAAACATTTTTTCATCATTATGCAAACACTACAATCTAGACAAAGTGCATGCCATCATTTTTCATCAGACCAGCTGTACAACTGAAAGACAAGGGTGTTTCTATGTTGTCAGTTCAGGCCTGTTGGTCTCTTCCTCATCCAAACTGAACACATGAGGAAACCCAGGCACAGCTGACAAGACACTTCACTCAAGCGCCTGATTCTAACAGCACAAAACAAAACACCATGAGCTTGTCCCCAAGCACATCTCAGCTGCTCTGGCAACAAAAAAACCCTTTTGTCACCTCCTGGGGCATGCAACCTGCAGTATCACACTACACAAAAACCTTTCCAAGGGGCTCAAGCACCTACTTTGACAATTTAAAATCCAAAATATACTCAAAACCCCCAATAAAACCAAGCTTCTCTGAACTGATGGACTCTTCAAAGCAAAAAAACCAGAAATGATGCCTTAGAGACATTAAACGGGAGCTGAGGGTACTGGTAAAATACTCTGACCGAGTGTGCGTGCCCACCCTGCTCTGGGCAGCATTGACATTGGGGGGACCCATAACCAAGGGGCCTGAGGGCTACTACAATCCACAAAGCCCACCTAGATGGAGCCTCTCCTTCTTTAACAAATGCCATGAATGTGAGATAAATTTGGTGCAACTCTAGTCAAAATCTTCATTAACTCCTAACACCTCCCGAAGTAGAGCCCGACACAGGGACTCCCTGGAAAGTGAAAACAGGACAGCACATATAATTTACAACTCAGTAACTTCCCCAAGTAAGTTGTATCACAAGGAAGATAAGCAGCTTCAGGGGGCTACAGCTTCATCTAAACAACTTTATTGATGTTAAATCCCTGTTGCATTTGTACATTTACTTGATAAATCTTTAGGAAATGGGCTTTTCTTCATACTCCCTCCCCATGCAAGGTCTTTGTGGAAATGTAGCTACCTCAAGCTCTCCGACCTCTATATTCTAAACTGTCTGCTGGATTAAAGAAAAAAAACATTAATGCTGGAAGACTTCATGCATCAAAAACTTAGCTTCTGTCATTGCAAACATTTCAAACAAAATATGAAAAATAACTCAAGCAAAGCTGTCCAGGTAGAAAGCCATGCACTTACTGGTCTTACCATAGGAAACCATTACTTGACAGTCTCACACCCTCTGAACTCCCTCACACTTGTAATCCTACCTCAGGTCATGCTATCTATAATCATGTTTTCAGTGATATAGTCTCCATTCCTCTAGCACAATACTTTTGATAGAGATCTAGAAAAATCATATCTTTTGTTAAAGACATACATGCATCCTTAACGCATTGTCAAGAAAAAATTTAACTTTAACTGAAAATTTAACTTTTTTTCTATTGATTAGAAAGACACACTGGTGAGCATTCAATATTTTTATTATGTTAAACATTTAGATTTTTAAATCTATAGACTTTGTTTCTACCCAGGCCCATGGTCTTTAGCTCATGTGGTTCTTCAGATAACTTCAAATGTTTCTGCTAGACTTAATTCTAAATATTAATTTCTGATTTGTGAGCAATATGTCAACTGTGAGCCAGACACTCTGACACTGAGTTGACGGTCTGATTTTTGTCTTATGAGAGGCCAAGACTCCAACATGCTTTTAACAGCATTTTACTGTAATTTGAACAAAATTTCTTGAGCAGCAGATAAAAGATGAAAAATTGCTTACATGATGATCAGAAGCATAAACTAAAGTGACACACTGGGTAAAGCATATTCATTTAGTTAAAAAGTCTCTATTGAGTTGCAAGCAGCAGCAAATATATAATTGCTGCTCAAGGTTTGCAAGTGTGACATCACTATGTGACTGATAAGAATACTGTTTAATGGGGTCCACTTTCAAGGTTACCTTATGTTCCAACAGAGTTCTAAACAGTCACAGCCAAATAACATACAAACTGGTATTTTTCATGCTTGAAAGGCACATGCTAGTCAAAAGATTTTATCAGCTATTTACTTTAAATGCAAAAGAGCACTTAACTCCCACTGACAAAAAAGGGGATGCAAACTCGGTAAGTTTAGGACACTGCTGCAATCAGCAGGTGCTAGACTCACATGTAGAAACAGTAATTAACCTCTGGGGCCCCAGCACCAGCCTGACCATCATACTCTTTTCTCCCCAGCACATACAGTCACAGTAAAGAGCACAGCTAATTGCCAGATGAGGTACAGATCAGTACAGATCAGCCTGTGGGCTTTGCATAAGGACTTCTCAGTCTTCTGCAGTATGATGGTACTCTGTGCCATCAAACAAGGGAGGCTGGATAACCCAGCAGAGTGATGCAGTTCAAAATCTAGACTGCTGTAATTTAAATAAGAGACATGTTATCTCACTATCCTCTCTGTAAGCAACATGAAGCACACACATGGAGAGTATGAATTAGAACTGGACAATCCAGAGTTTGGAAGGTAACAAAATGCATGTTACCCAGCCAATAAGCACATGTTTTTAAACTGATCTCAAAACAGTATCTTTTCTGTAAATTGAAATTCTTGTGTATTTTATTTTGACCTTCTTTCAGTAAGGCCTGCACTCAGGACAGAAAATAATTCTCTGAAGTGCCCAGATACATACTTTCGGTTCTCAGCCTTTTTCAGATTTCCAGCAAATACTCAGCATTTAAGGATGTCTCTCTGTTCTCTGCAACCACATGTGGCTGGCTTCCTGAGCTCAGTGCCAATATTTCCTTAAAGCATTCCTTACATGAGTCGCCTAGAACACCACCATCTTTAAGCCCAAATGAGACATGCATTAAAGTCTCCCAACTCTGACTGTCAAAGCTGTATGTGCTTGCTGATTCTGCCCACAGAGAGACCCCAGTGCTGACAGACTCAACACCCTTCTTAGGGTAAGGCTAAGTGGTACTTCTTAGGGCTAAACACACTTGAAGGTAGTTTTGAAGAGCCCATGGACATTCCTTATATAAACAGCAACAATTCATGACACTCTCCCTGTAAAAAATTAGTACAAAAATCACATAGTAATCACATGAGTACAAAATCACACAGAAATGGCAGGAAATACAAGGAAAAGGGAGCAATAAGTCTTCAGTTCCCAATGCCAGTACACACTAAAGCCCCATTTGAATTCATTGAGATAGCCGTGCCAGGCAAACATCACTAGCAGGCAGAATGATACCTATTTAGCAGTACCTCCAAATTTAAAGCCACAGGACTTCTGGGAAAAACAAACAGAAAGTGGTCTTTAACTGACTATAACAATATTCCTGACAAAAGGCCTTACATTTGCTAATAAAAGGTAGAAGTTACACTTCCATCCTGAAACAGAAGGTAGAGTATATAAAAAAGATGTTGATTTGCCATTATATTTGAAGTGATTGCCTCAGGATTTATATTTAATCTGGTTTTCAGAAAGCATGAGCTATTCTAGATAGAAACAGATGTCAGAAAATGCATTGTCAGACAGAAAATATGGCACATTATTCTAAAAAAAAAAAAAAAAAGCTTGCTTATGACTTTTTCGCAAAGAAAAAGTTTTCTTTTGGGGGGGGAAATTCTTTCTTTTTTTCTTGTTTTGTTTGCTTGCTTATGGCCAACTACTACTGGTTACTTTTTAATTGTCCTAGAATAACATATCAGAAAGGTCCCCAGGAGCCATCTAGTGCAACATCCTAATCAAACTTCCAAAGACAAAAAATTTACAGTCTCTCTACAAAACCAGTTCTATTGCATAATCCTCCCCATAGAAAATGTATTTTTCCCTTTATATCATTTGGAACTCTCTCCTGTTTCAACACATGATCACTGTCTCTTGTTCTAAGCCTCAGTGAAAAAGCCTGGTTCCATATCTGAAGTTATTTGTAAGTGGAAGACCACTATTTGGTCCTGTCCTCTCAGGCCCTTCTCATAGGGCAGATGGTTCAGCCCATCTTGGTGGCCCACTGCTAGACTCAGTCAAGTTTATTAACATCTTTTTTGTTGGTTTTTTTGGTGAGTTTTTTTGGTTGTTGTTGTTTTGGGGTTTTTTTTTTCCTGTTTCCTGAAAACAAAGCACAGTATTCCACACGTGGTTTAACAGCCAAAGAGAGGACAGCCACTTTTTCTCAATTTACTGGCCACGCTCCTCTTGAGGGAGCCCAGGATGCTGTCAGTCTGCATGGCTGGCAGGGCATAATACTGGCTGATGTTCAGCTTAACCACCACCAGGAACCCTTAGTCCTTTCCCACACAGCTGCTTCCCAAACACTGAGCCTCAGCCTCTATCATTGCAAGGAGCTCTTCCATCCCAGGTTAAGGACTTGTATTTGTCTTTATTGAATCTCATCAGATTCCAGTCAGTCCATTTTCCCAGTGTACCTGAGTCCCTCTGAATGGCAAACCTGCAAGGAAGTCTATCAGCTTCACTCCTTCCACACCTTCAGTTTGTTGCTATACAAAAACCATACGAGGGTGTGCTCTTTGTCACCATTATGTACTCACTTCTGTAACTCACAAAGATATGAAAAGGTGGCTGGAGCACAGTAACACCAAAGTTGTGGGTTTGATCCCTGTAGGGGTCATTCACTTAAGAGTTGGACTCAACAATCCTTGTTGGTCTCTTCCAACTCAGAATAACATATGAATCTGTGACTGTAGTGAAACAGGACAAACCCCAGCAGAGGGCTCTCATCCACAAATCTAGTCATTTCATCACAGACTGTGATCAGATTAGTCAAGCTTGATTTACCCTTGGCATTCACAGTCTGACTCAAAAAATATCCCATTTACCAGTTCTCTAATTAAACCCAAAGCTGGCTCTTTTCAAGGGCAGGATGATACTCTGCTACTTGAATTCCTCACATCAGCTTCAGTAATTCATGGTTGCTACAAGCCAAGCCTGTCTTTGATTACTGCTTTCTTGGCCAGCTCTTGGCGAGGATTCTCTCACTCAGATATATTGCACCCTCATTAGCATCCTTTTGACAGTCTCCAGAAACATCCTGGACTGCTTTTATGCATTGCCCTTCCAGCAGGCAGGAGGGAGCCTAAAGTCTATCCTAAGAACAAGCGTCTCAGAATTGCTTAAATATGACATTGTCCTATTCTCGTACCAAGCAAGTGATTCCTAAAATACACTCGCTGTTATGTCACCCATACCTGCCCCTCCTCTGATACTAATCAACAAGAAACCCATCCATTCAAACTGCTTCTACTTGCAAAGGAAAACTCCCATTCTTTTCTTCCCTGCCAGTCTTCCTACATCCATCCATCCATCATAGTTATTCCAGCAATGCCTTATTGATAGGTCTGCATGCAAAGGTCTGTCTCCTCCTGATTGATTCCTAGGTTGTGTGCATCTCTCTGCAGGCAATTCTTCCCTGACAGTCTATAAACCAGAAGATTTATGTTTTGCTTTGGAGTTGTTCTTCCTCAGATTTGACCATCTGCTGATAGCACCTTTCTGTCTGTCATCCCAATTTTGATTGTTTTCTTCCAACAAATTTTTTCCTTCTCTTTAAAATCTGTGTCCACCCCTCTCAACTCCAGTAACAAAACATTAATTAAAAAGTGCGTACAGATAATCTCACAAAGTTTGTCTGTCAGCTATCACACTTTTAAATTAGCACTGCTACTTTGGGAGAAGCTGTACTGCTCTAAATTAAAATTATGAAAAAGCTGTAGAAGTCTATGCAATAACATACTCAATCAGTATCTCATGTGTAGGCAATGGGAGGAAAGGTTCTATCCTAGCCAAACAATGATAAAATCTCATCTAACACAGTGAGTTTAAAGACCAGAACCGAATACTGAAAATATTATCTGGAATTGAGCAAACAGCCACCTAAGTACTGCTATCCTGCGATGGTACTCCAACCTCCTCCTTTAAAAGTTACCCTAGGAATATCTACAGATTGTAGCACTGAGACTGCCCAACTCGATTTCATTGGGCACAGGATTCACTCTGGGTCAGAATGCAGGCACCCTGGCTGGGAGGTGCAGTTGACTCTCTTGATGGACAAGAGGCCTTGACAGAAAACATTTCGTAAGACAAAAAAAAAAAAAATCAGCAGGGCCTCAGTTCTGCTGAGGATATTGACCAGCAAGACATTGAAACATTAATCATTAAATCATTAAACAGTGTGGATCACCAGCCTCACACCTTCAACCACAATTCTACTTCCTTGGCTAAGGCTGCAGAAGAGCTTCAGAGAACAATAATACAGGCTCATTCCAGGCTGCCATTTATAAGCAGCTGTATGCAGCTTCTCTTCCAGCAAGTCAATTGACTGAGGGTAACTTTTATTTGTTTAGCAAATGGAGGTCACTAAAAAACAAGATGTTATTGACCCCTACAGTTAGTTCAAAAAACCTCTGAGAGGAAGAATAGACACACAGATCAATGTGCTGGGAAAAAAGTGTTGATGTTGACTACTGAATGAAAACTCTATCAAACAGCTCCCACGGATGGGTTATTGCTATAACATTGTAAAAAAACGTAGATCACTTGCAGCTCCTCCTAAACAAAATATTCACAATCCAAATTTCCAGCTGAGAATCTTCTTTCATCCAGACTTAATTCTGAGCACATCTTTTTTCAATTAAACCAATGATATAACTCCCAGAGTGACAATAAAGTGATATAAACATATGTAGGGTTGGAGTACAGATTAGCCTTCATTTTAAATTTATTCTTGAAAAAAGTTTTCTAATACTAACTGACTATTCCTATATTTATACATACTCTTAAGCAAGAGTCTTAAGAGACACACTTAAGTAACTGTTAAGTATAACTTTCTATATATTGCTTGGCTAAAGAAACTTTTTTTAGAAGCTAGATCATTGCACAGAAAATGGCATAGAAAAACAAAAGATGTAGGACCAAAAGAGGCTGTGTTCCTCACCATTCCTGAAGGCTTTTTTTCAAAATGCAGACAAAAGAAGGTTGTGTACATTATAAAATTACTAGACTAAAATCAAAATTGCTTCTATAACTAAGTTCTGCCCATTTTTGAACCTAGAATAAAAAGGCAGCCCAACCCCTTTGCTCTAAGTGCCTGCAAATCACAAAACATAATTGAAGGAGCCATTCTATCATTCTAGCTGTTGTGACCAGAGCTACACTGATTTTAGGGGAGTTGAGACTTATTAGCAGCAGCTGAAGATCTGGTCTTCCAATTTAAATTCTGTCTTGACTTTGAGTAATTCCACTGAGGTCACTAGAACAGGGTTACTCGGGACATAAATTTGCCCCAAGGGCTTTTGTTGCCTGAGATATATTTATATTACATTAATGTATAAACAGAAAATGCCTAGCAAGTTCCAGTAAAGCAATTAATGTAATTAGTTTGTAACTTGTGCTTAAGTCTCTCAAGGGTTACTGAGGGTCAAATAAAGGAAACATATTTCTCAAAAACACAGGTCCTAAAATAACAAAGCTTCAGCTTACATCTCTAACTGGTAGCACCTCTGTATTTTGACTTCTAATAATATTTTTAAAGAGTAAACAGATGGAAATGACAGAATAAAGTACATCTGAAATGATGGAATGTCATATATACAAGCAAATGATAATTTTGTGTGTTTCCAGAAATACAAATGCTTTAGGCAATTTCTGTTTAAACTTTAGAACATTATAAAATACAAATAACTGCAAAAGTAAAAGTTTTTTTTTCTCATATATTCTAAAACACAGAAATTCAGGTGCAAAAAAAAAAGTAAGTATTGTCTACTTTTTACTCTCTGTAACCTCTCTTCATCTGGAGTTTAAGGTTTAGTAAAACTTGCACACACAAGTTAGCAGGATTGGGCCTAAACATTAAACAAAAGTGGACCACAGCAAGCTGTTAAAGGAAACTGATGCCACTTGTCATACACATAAACCAAGTAGAAGTGTCTTTTACAAGCAGCAGCATGGTTTCATTTTAGAAAGGCTAAAGTTATGTAACTTGAAGGTTGAGAAACACTGTAAGACACTCATTAGCTATAAGAATGTCACAGAGAATAATTTTTTTATTAACTAAACCTGTCTGAGAACCCTAAACAGCCACTAAAATACAACTAAAATAAACTATCAAAGGTCACCATGGACCATTTGTTCATTTGGACAACAACACAGGCAGATAGCAGCCGTTGATAACTCTCATTTATTGAATTTATTAACAAGCTGCAGGAATGTGCTCGTTGCATTACATGACTATGCATATTGAACAATTGTTTTATTTCAACTTTACTTTCTTCCATTTTACATAGTTCACAACCCTTTACGCTATGCAAACACAACATTTTATTTTTAGATCCTGTTATGTCACACATGACATTCATCAACACGTCAATAAGTTACAAAAAACCGAAAAGAAAGAGCACGGAAATGCAGTCTCCATGAGGGCTGAAGAGAGCAGATAAATAATGAGTTTACGACAACTCCTTGTAGCATGTAGTTCAGTAAATTTATCTGACAGTACCCCAAAACTCTGAATGTTTTCATGTCAAACATGCAAATCTGTTATTTAACAGTTGCTAACAATGTAGGAACTTTCAAAGTGGAGATAAAAAAGAATAGAATAGTCAAGTCTGTTTGAGTTCCACTAACAAAAACACGATGCTTCCAAATACAGCCAGAGTACCAAGCGATGTGAGCAGCCAAAACCACATCAGCTTTAACAGACGAAGACAGAAATACATATTTCTGAAGCATGGGCAGAAATGGAAAAATGCTTTTGATCTAGCTCATGAAGGCTAATAAATTCTGACAATACACACTTGGATGCTGCTCTCAGGTTCCATTATAGAATTACAGTGCAATGTTTCTAACCTGTTTGTGTAGATATAGTTCTAATTTGTAACTGCAAATACAAGTCCTTTGAATTAAAAAGGAATTCAAGCAAGTCAGATAGTTCACACTGAAATAAAAGGAAGTATTATTGTTTCTGATTTACAGAGAACTAACAGCTGGCACTTATTATGCCTGTGTACGACATCAATCACCAAAAACATAAACTCCAATAAATCTACCTTATGTCGTTATAAATATAAAGCTGTTTTTGCTCTCCTAGACCAGATTGCTAGCTTATGTAAAGTGGTACATCTCTAAATCCAGCCCTCTATCTTCTAATCAGATCAAATTATACACCAGACATAAATCTATCTAGTTTAGCATTTACAGATGGGGGTGGATTTTGGTCTTTTAGTTGTTGTTGCTTTAGGGGGTTTTTGTTTGTTTTGTTTTTGTTTTTTTTTTAAACCAAGTGATTGACTTCCACAAAGAACATAAGACATGGTACCAGTAAATCAGAGTATCAGCAGGTACTGTTGGGGTTTTTTTTCAAAGTTCTATCTGCAATGGATGACAATTTGTGCATCATTATCTCTACTACAGCATGTGTTGTTTTTAAACAGACAACCCATTGCAACTGGATAGTGACAAGAATAAAAAGAATAAAGTGGAAAGAACATTAACCACAGAAAGATGAGTGGGACTTGGCCTCTCATGATCCGACCACCCAATGTATGGGACATTAGTACTGAGAAACAAACATGCTTTAACTCTCCCATCTGATGAAGAAAAAATAAAGCAGAACAGATTGTCCAGCAAGCTTCTGTTAAGTGCTTATCACAATTTTCAGTACAGAGGATAGAGGAAACCACTAGAGAGCAAATATTTCTGAAGTCGACTCAAACTACATGGGAGGACTTAATCCAGACTGTGAAGAAGGAAACAGTTTTCCATTAAATAGAGCATTAACCTGCAAAGGAAAGTTGATCTTCTACCTAACTTAGAGACAGATGGCGATGAGAAGACATTTATGTCTTTCAGTCTTTACGTTCAGATTTTAAAAAGGTCAGTTGTAACCAGGCAGCGGACATGAGTAAGAGTAACAAAAGGCTTCAACTAAAATGGGGAAAGCATTTTCCTATGTGTTAATCTAGATGCTTTAAAAATCAAATTACTTTGTCTAGTTTTCTCGAAGATAATTTCAATTTTGTCAAAAGGAACAACAGAGCTATTAGTTGCCATCTTTGAGAACAATCAATCTGGAGGACTGGTGGATTCAGAGGACTAGAAAAGAAAACTAGAGTTCCTACCCCAGGCTCAATTCCAATTGCACAAACACCAGAGCAAACAATAAACAATCAAGCTATTTGCAAGTTCTTAGGGAGGAAAATGAAGAATCATCCCTATCCCTTACCCCCCAAGAGATTGTAAACATCTGTTACAACAGTATGCAACATACTAATCATGTCAAATTAGTATAATTATCTTTGCCTGTTACAGCAGGGAAATGGTTTCCTGATAAGGAAGGAGCAATATGGATTAGATGAGTTGTGATGCACCTTCTACATGGTAATAAGCTGCATTGTTGCACTGTCACAGGGGGAAGAGCCATACTTGCCCTCTGCTTGCCTGCAGCCCAGCCTCACCGCTCCCAACACCCTTCTCCCAACCTCGCCCCATCTCTGTGTGCATATGCAGCCACAAGTCAGATCCAGATCTACTGCAAGACAGATCACACATACCTTTAAACTCACTATTTCTGTAGCCTAAATAGTCAGAAACCAAAACCTGGTAAGGCTGCACAAGATATCTGTTTAACAGCTTCCCCAGCCCCTGCCCCACGAATGATGAGAGGTTCTGTGGTCAAAGGAACATACTAAAAGATACTGATTAGCAAACTTGGCTCTTTCTGCAATGTGTTGCACTGGTTAAGGACTACAAGAAATACAAACAGTTGTCATGGAGCCACACTTCCTCTTACAATTATTCTCGAGAAAAAAACTGTATAATATTTTCTGCCAGCTCGGTTTTCTTGGAAAGCTTGCGACCTCAGTGTGAATTACAAGCCCCATCTTGTCCACTCTGTAATTTATTTTGACTTTAGTAAGGCTTTTTCCTTGATATTCTAAGAGGCAGGAAATATGGTCTAGAGGAAGTTACTAAAAAGAGGGAAGTAAAACTGCTGGAAAAATGTACCCTGCGCTGTTTGTCAGTGTTTCACTGTCAAAGTGAACACAGCTGTGATCACTGTCAAAGTTAACACACTTGTTGCTGTGCAGTTAACATAGTCATTCTGGATATGAGTAGCTGAAATGGGAGATGCTTACCAAAATAAGCTTCTGATTGCTTAGTGGTAGGCTGTAAAAAGTCTGGATGACAGGATCAGAATTCTAAAGAAACTGTCAATATAAGAAATACAGGAAAAAAAGACTGAGATTTTGTTAGGACACTTCTACTCCTCAGAATCTTTTAAGTTTAATCCTTCAAGAAGGAATAATCAAGCAGGACAAACACAACTGGAGAAGTTCTAACTTTGTAGCAGCTCTCCAGTAAAGCCATCTATGGTCACAAGCTGAACACGAGTTACAAACTAAAAAGAACACACTGAAGAGACCAGTGTTTAGTCTAAAGAAGAGGTGTTTGAGGGAAGTTAAGAGCTAAATACAAGGAAAGAGGAAATAAGTAATGTTCCATATCCACATTATGTTGGACAAAAAGTAACAGATTTATACTTAACAGCACACACTACTTACACTGGATATCAGGAAAAAAGAATTCTGCTGAATCAATTTCTTTAATAGAGATCTTCATGGGAAGCTATATTAACCAAATTCCCCTTTTGTCTGTTAATAGTCTCCCTTTGCTGCACCACATAAAGAAGTTTTTAGAGGCTTTTTTTGTTTGCTTAGAATCTAGCCAGTGTCTTGCTTTCTGCCAGCCTTGTCTTAAAATAGTACTGCCTTAGCTAAAGTCAGGAAAGCAATCAAGACAAACTTCTCTAATGGAAGTAGATGAGCATATTTCATTAGCAATTGTTGCAAATGTTCCAAGTATATACAAAAAAAATAAAGACATGTTGATTCAAAATTTGTTTTCCTGTGAAGCTTCAGCTAGATCCAGTGGACCAAGTAACTCCTTCAAAATCCAAGTGGACAGCTCTACATGCAAATCTGATTCCAAGAAAAAGTGTCCTTTTGTATAATTATATATATTAGAAGGAAAATACTGTTGGTTTAAAATGCCCAGTAAATAATCCAATAGACTGATTCTTTCTTTAAGGTGTTAGACATTACCAGCCAACAAAATCGCCTTGTGAAAATACAGGAAGTATTTCTAAACTATTACTTTGTGTTGCATTTACAAAACAGTCTAACTAATGTTGTTTGGACACCTGCTCCAAAATCAGGACTCTCTCTACCATATTGCCATCCAGTAGCTTAAGAGGATGGGGGAGAGGAAGGGAGTAAAAGGACACAGATCTTTTTGTGACTATTGGATCAATTCTGAACACTTGGAAATGCAGGAGCTCTTTCTTTTTTCTTTTGTTTTCTTAGCAGTTGTGCAAAATTTACAATGGCTTTCATACAAAGTACACTTCAGTCTTGTAAGGCCACATATATAAGTGTATATAAGAGCAATCATGAAAAAGGCAGAAATCCAATTAGGCTTTAAGAAGAAGAAACACAAGAGGAGCCACAACAGAGAAATGTAATCATTCAGTGAGCAGAACACACTTATGTTGCTGACTACCTTTCCCATTCATGAATTCAGATATAAGCCATCCATCTCTGCACTGGATCTACAGAAAAATGGATCTATAGTTTAGCTACAAAATAACCCTCTTTTGTAGGTTGTGTCATGCAGACATTCACCAGAAGCCAATCCTTCAGATAAGAGACACTTGATTTACTTGACATGGTTGATTTTAAACCACAATTTTCTGATCAGAAAACCTGTTTTAAAGTTCTAAAAATGAAGACTATGAATTAATCCCATCAAAACCTACTCAGTACCATATTATGGCTTTAATCTAAAGGATCGATATGAAAGTCAAATTATCAGTTTATTTGAATTGCATGACAATTTACAGTAAGAATCTTTTATAATCAGGAGGTAATAAAAAGCTGCAACATTTGGCTTTTCAGAAAGAATTTCCCCCTATAATAAAGACATTAGGACTGCAGCTTTGATTGAGGTTACATTTACGTAACAAAGCTCAAATGTGTTTCTGTTTTAAACTACTTAGTTTTAGTGAGAATAAAAAATAAAATTACTACTGGTCCCACTTAAAATAAAATTCAATTTTAACTTAAAGTAATTGCTAAACATTTTTAATGCCTCCAAACTCTTAAAGACACAATGTCAAATTATCTCTGAAACAGCTCCATACTGAATCTTAACTCTTTAATTTCTAAATAAATTAAAAGATGAAGACTAATCTCATTTTCTGCATGTGAAAAATTCCACTGCAAAAAGTATCAAACTCTTATTCTTTCAAGGTGCATACTCCAGTAGCTGAGCAACAGCTATTTCCCTTTCTATTAATTCCACTCATAAAAACCTACTAGGTTTTGACTAAGCAGAAAATAAAGTTTTGTCAGAAAGAAAAGAAAATTAGGTCAATTAAAATGTGTGATGGGTATCAGTTGTTTGTGGACATTTACTTGGCATACATACTAATTTTTAAACTAATTCCTGATATTACTGTTTTGGCTTTGGAGAAGTTGAAGTTTGTTACGTAACTCACTATATGGTATGACTGAGATTGTAGAGGCAATGAGTTCTCAGAAGATTTAACTTATAAAGACTTTTTCCAAAAAAAAGTAGAGAAATGAGAATTTTAAAGAACATAAAAATGCAGTTGGATCACTTAGCTATCTACCAAAATAAAATCTCAAAAGAATAGTGATCAAAATCTTAGAAACAAATATATGGACAAAAATCTGATAAATACATTAACTAAAGCTGGTTTCATGGAATACTAAGGTAAATGAATGGCTGCATTAGATAAAGCATGATAAGTCCACATTGCAGCCTGGTTTATCCACTTTTCAGGACGTCATCACGAAACAGAAAAGAGTGAATGAACACAATTTTATAGCAGAATGGTATTTTTGACTACTACAGCTCTACCTGAGGAAGAAGAACTTCCATCTCAGCAGCCACCTGGAGGCAGAGAAATCTTGGCTGTCCTCTAAAGCTTATGTAGTGAGGAAGAGCCAAAACAGACAAGAACATGGTGCGGGCTCTCTAATAGTGCCTCAACTTATCTTTTTGGTTTTTTTTGGAACTCAAAGTCTTAGTAACCTCTGTAAAGCCCCAAGCTGTTCACTGACTCCTCTCTCAGCTGAAGTGAAGAAATGACTATGAAAGCAGAAGTTTAGGCTACTGGATGCCCAGGGTGTCCCAAAGTCCTGCTTTAAGAGATGAGAGGTATAGCAAGGCAAGATAAAGTGCTTCTTCAACCTACCTTGATTAACAGAAACCTATGCAGACTCATCCTAATGAAATCCAAGCACAGCAAACACATGAGTAGCAGATTCTTAAACAAAAAACAAAAAACCCTCCAAACCTCTGCAAATCCAAACAAATAAAACATGGATCCAAGTCATGAACCAAAAAGCTCGGTATTTTTAAACCTGCCTCAATAGAAGCAACGTAGGAAATAAACTTGACCTTTATTATCAAAAAAGAGAACATTTTGTAACCGGTTTAAAAAAAAAAAAAAATCCAACATATAGGTACATTCCACTTCAGGCACTGGACAATCTCAAGTTTCCCAATGCCTTAGTCTATGCAGAGAGAACTTCCAGGGGCTAATTTAGAATTTGCACAGGCTCACCCTTTGAAGCTGTTCCCTCTCCCTGATCTCTCAGAACAGCTTTGGGTGACCAAGTTTCTAATACAGCACATGGCTAAGTGCCCATAGATGCTGGACTGAGTTCAAAATGCAATTCAGTTAACAAGCACGCTAAAGTCCTCCAATGGTAGTAACTACCCCTTTGCTCACAGACTTGCAAATCCCTCATTTTCCAAAGATTACTGAGTTTTTTTAAACTGTGGAAAAAAGTTGACATCACTCACTTGAAATTATTCTATACTGCCTTTTAAAGAAAGGATACTAAAAAGAAAACAAGTCGTTTAACATAGTTTCACATATCCCTATGTAGTTGTCTAATAAAATAAACGTACTGCAGTCTTTTACTGGGTCTTATAAATAATGGCAAGATGACTTCTTGGTAGTAATTTTTAATTTTTATAAGACTCGAAGTATGCACTTTATTCCCACTAAAATAACAATTTATGTGCACTAGGACTAAATCACAGCCTACCCAAACCATTGTATTTTGCCAACTTCAGAAACTGAATCAAACCCTGAACCTCATAACTATCAGAGAGCTCTTAATCTTTGTGTACAGGGACATTAGTTCAAAAATATTCAATACAGAACTGTAGCTAGTAAACTCAAAGTGGGGATATAGATAACAAAATTACAAATGCTAGGAGAAAGAAACTGACATTGCCAATTTGCAGTTTGCATAGCCAGTGCTACATACACAGAGATAAGAAGTACACTTCCATATTTATGCTATTTATTTTTTTTTTTTGTAACTAGAATTCCAAGCACCTACCACAGCTGTTATTCAACACCTGAATATCAAAAGTAGGTCTTCAAACCAATAGTGATACACCTGAATTAAGACAGCCTGTCACTGTCTTCATGGCACCTACCTTACATTCAATCACAGCACTTACTTCACATTCAAACAGAAAATGAAGGTAGTTTGTGATGATGCACAAGTTAACAGCAGGTTAGTTACCTAGTGAAGGCACCAACAGGTGAAGCACCAACAGTGAAGTGGCTGTTGCAACACAGAACTAAGCATGGATAAAATCCTTCCAAGAAAACTCATGCAGGCTCTCCCAGAGATGCACCTTGCCCCAGCTACATGCCTAAAAATACCCCATTAGTTAACTTAAACAGGGATTCAAGGACAGGTGGTCTTCGATCCAAGATGCTGCTTTCTAAACTTCTCTTTCCACTGTAAAACTTAACTAAGAGGTTGTTGGAAACTACAGAGGCAAAACAAAAGGAGTTTCTTTGAGTCTCCACTTTCTGTAACAATTATTATGGCTTTCTATATACACATTGAGCAATGCAGCAGTTTTGGGGTTTGTGGTTTTTGGTTTGTTTTCCATAAATAAGAAGAGAATTACACCAACTCTCACTACACCATGTCCATGATTTCTCCAAAACTAGCTTCTTGCATATTTCAAGTCTGGCTGGTGTCCATACTTCCCAAAGTGGGTGTTAGTCTGACCTGGTCTGCCCTCTGTACATGACATGGCTGGGAAGTGGATTCAATGGCTCCAAGGAGCATTTTCTTGAGCAGAAGTGTTTGATATGAAGTGTTTTCTAAGTAGAGCATCTTAGTGAGGGAATGAAGAAGGAGGACAAAAGCCCACAGAAGAACATCCCCACCACAGTTACTGTGGCCTGAAATTTCAGAGCAGCTCTAATTTGCTCAGCAGGCTGCTGCACAGGCTGGTAGAGTGAATTGGGGGTAGAGGACCTTAAGGCTGGCTATTACTCTCCACCCACCTACACCATCTCTGCGCTTTCAGAAGGCAAAAACTAAAAATCCCTCCTAGCAGTTTTCTTCTGGCCTATGATAGAAAATTACATACACCAAATATGCACCTAACACACCCCCATCACATGCCACACAAAACAGCATTCCATCTGGCTATATTTCCAGGCACAATAAAATAAACTGAAGTTGCAAGTTCTGTCTAACCATGCTCAATACCCAAAGGTGTTTCACCACACTTACCCACGCCTACTTACCAGTTTGAAACAACAGCATGTCCTAGCACCATTTGCACACATGAAGTTATTTGGGACTCACAAAGGAGGGTCATCAAGGGGAATCTCCCCAGGAAGCTGATCACTTTGGCACACTCTGAAAGCATGAGTTTTGTGCAAAGTGCAACAGATGCTTCCATCTAAAAGCCACACTTAGTAGAGGGCATCAGTTTATGTACGGTCTGGTATCCTGAATGCTATCCTTGGAAATGGGGATCTGTTATCCCAGTAAAGTTTCTATCAGAAGATCAAAATCACCCAGTGAGTCTTGACAGCTACCCAATCATCAGAGTGTCTTGTTTCACATTGGGCTGCCCCCCAGCATCTTGGTGCCAAGAGGCCAGCCATGGATACCCTGAGTGCAGTCATGATGGATCACAGGAGCTGGCCCTTAGCAGCTTGTTGCCCCTTTTCCCCACTTCGCTGCCACAAAGATCAGACCCTTGATCTTTTACCCAAAAGTATAACCAAGAGTAAAGATCCGAGATTTGTACTGGGGATGTTGGCTCCATATTTTGTTTCTTTCTACGTGCGGATCTGACATAAGTCTGCAGACTGGGACAAAAACATGGATTGCACTCTCTTTCCACTTAAGTGCAAGCCCAGAGTAACTACTGACCTAATACACTTATTTGGGATATAAAACTGAGTAAATAAGAGAACATAAGCCAAAATAACTCTTAGATTTATAGATTTAACTTCTTTGGTTTGAGACTTTTATACTCCTTAACAGACCTGAACAGCCACATATTTTTTGATATGCAAAGTGTATTTCTGGTTTAGCATGCTCAGTTGAGGAAAAATGCATTTATATTTGATTATAAAATAAATTATCTTTGTTCCCTAAATACAGTGCTTGAAAGCTTTTCTTTTCCTGTTAACAATATTGCCAAATCTTATTTCCATCTTCAAACAAAACTTTTACTGCTTTGTTTAAACTCTTGGAGGCACAATTCAAATTTCCACATATGTTTCTATACAAAACCCAGCAATGACAAAAAACTGTAAAAAATTAAATATTTCTTCCAAAGCCAGAAAGGTCATTTGGACTGAGATGCCCAAAATTACTGGATTTGGCGCACTAGAATAATTCCTTCTGCACGTAGTTACAGCTTATTCCATCCAGTGCTCTTTTTCAGATACTTCAAGATGTAAATAAGGGCAAGCTGGGGCTGCATGAATTACTCACACAGCTTGCTCCCTGTCATAACATTTATGGAAAGATCACAGCTCTTCTCTCTTCACTTAACTAGAAACAGGCAAGCCATGATGATACCTGCTCTGGTTTACTGATCTATGATGGATGAATGTGCACTCACATAAAAGCAGCATGTGTGCTTTTAAGAGGACAATTAAGGACAAGAATGACATGGAAGAGGCAACACACAACCTCCAATCATGTGATGAGATATATAATCATTACAGTGAAGAGAGACACCCGTGTTACTCCGTAATTAGCATTATAGGACTGAAGTGATGTTTGCATTCATCACTTGAATAAAACTGAATGCTATTACCAGCTGTTTCGACAAGAAGTAACTACATTTTGGTCCTGTATGACCACACCTCTTTAATTGCCCACTTTCTCCCCACAGATTGCAGATCACCCCACTAATCACTAATCAGACCACCCCACCTCAAAATGCAAAGAGGATCTGACAAGCAAATAGTAAGAGACAAGAAAAACAAGCCACGACCCACTGTTTCTGTATGAAAGCTGTAAAATAAAAATAATATTGTGAATAGCAGCACAAAAATAATTATACACTATTTATTATAAAATCAGAACTGTTTGAAATCTAGAAAAGCAATGAAATAGCATATCAAAGGGGTGGACAGGAGACGTCCACCTCCCTTCCAAGACTCAATTCCATAATGCAACAAACTCATTGCTGTGGAGGCAACAGCTACAAGCAGTCACAATAAAGGAATTCAACAAACTTGGGGGATGTATATATAACTAGGTAACAAACGAGGTGGGCTAGTTACCCTGGCTCAAGCCTTATCTGCTGCTTGATGGAAGTCAAAGGATAAAACTGGAAAAAATTCATCTCCACTTCAGACGTCATCTTCTAGTATTACAATCACAAGCAGACGGAATATTAACCCACACAGACTTATCAGGGTATTTCCAAGGTTTTTTTTTGTGCTTGCCATCATACCAGAGAGGATTTTGGCATGCTATAACTATATATGTTGGTACAAAGATCTTCTGCTCAGAGAGCCAGAGGCACCAAAGGAAGTCTACTCCAACCTCATGCCTGCAATGGCCATTTTCATCTATGTTATCTCAGCACTGAATCAAACGTCTCGAAACAAAGGCTCCTATCTTGAGCATCTAAACTTAAGGACAAGAATAGATGTTAAAGTCACCATTTCCCTTGACAATTTTTTTCCAAGATTAGTCATTCTCACAGTTCAGAACAAAAAAAAAAAAAAAACAAACCACACCAATGTCTCTGACTTTAGTTTTATGCCATCAACCATGTTATATTTTCTCTTTTCCAAAGATTTCTACATGGTTTCCCCAGTCACCTTTTGATTTGAACCTCTATAAGTTCTTACTAGAAGTTATTTCCCTCTCTATTATTATGCATCTCTTTCCTGCAGTGCAGTTTTTCGATACAAGTTCATCCACAGAAATTGAAATTGGAGACAGTAGCTCAGTACCTGCCTTACTAGTGCCACATGCAGAAAAAGGAAGAAGGGTACAATTCACTGTTGTTCCCTTTCATATGCATGAGATTCTGATGATCCTGTCTCAGTGACAACACTGAAATGTAGAAAGGTACTTACTATGGCTTTTAAATCAATCTTCTAGTACTATGTCATATTTAGTATTCTATGCAACAAGTATATTCAATCTTAAAGCAAAGAAAGAAAATCACAGTTTTATTTCTCATGAGTTTAAAGTTTCATTATTTTGCTCTGCTGTCACAATTTTTCTCATTTGGGAGTGCTGGTATTTTACTGCAATGCTCTCTATGTGACACAGCAGATAATGATATAGGAAGAACTTCTGCAGTAGTAATGTACATTTGTTTATTTCTCTCCCTATCTTTATAGGCTATTTTACAGACCATATAAAACACTTGCAATTTATTAGTAAGGCCATTTAAACTAGCATGGTAGGACAGTTGAACCATTCTTCAAATTAAAGTTTCCAGACATTCAAGAAAACATTTTCTCCGATGCTTTTTTTCTGTCAATGCACATTAGCAATTATAAATATGGGACTGACAGGGTCAGGATTATCAAGTTGAAAAAAATCAAGGTCATCCACTGGATCTGAGGTAAGAGTTTTAATTGAGTCATTTTCATTTTCCTTTCTAATGAAATTAAACAGCCTTTTGTCATAAAAATATGAATGGGAAATATCAGAAACTGTATTCAGTGTTCTTCATTTGTCATATTTTCTATGAAACTATCACTTGGAGTGCTGAGGCAAGAACTGCACTTCACCTACAAGTCATCTGGGTTTTATTGTAATCACAGGATACTGAAAGCAACTTTCTTCTGTTTAAAGCAGAGAGATGCATAATATTGCACTTCATAGTTTGAGGCAAATATGACGAAAAAATGAGGTAACTTCTGACTCAGATAACATGAGTGTGAGAGAGGTGACTCAGGTCTCACTTCCCCACTCAGAATAAAACTATTAAAAAGGGATGAAGATGAAGCAAGAAGGTAGGAGGAGTGAAAGAGGCATCTTTGGCATCTGAGAGCACAGGCATTGCCACAAGGGCTTCTGGGTTTATCTAAAAGTACACTTGTGGACAGTCACATTTAGATATGAAACAAGTTATAGTCATGCACGTACTTCACTCCATGCAGATCAAGGAATAAAGACCTGGAAAACTACTTTATAGTATCTCATTAATAAAAGGAAGATTAGTAAGTCAGTTGCTTCTCTCTTGTGCACCTTGATCACCTTTTATACTATGAAATGATACAGAAAACAATGCAATAAGTGAAACCAGTCAGATTTCTACTCAATCACATCAGATAGCGTGCACACTGTAATTTGACTGTATGATGAGTCAGGCAGCTAATAATTACAAGATCTTTTCTAAATGAAGACATGATTTTGGCTTGAAAATATGTTTCACCCTAAATATGAAAAGTTCTCCTGATAATGCAGATTTGCTGCATTCTACTACCCTGAGATTCCAACTGTCAATGAGTATACAGACTTCAAATCTTACATCAGTAACGTTTTAACAAGAATAAGAAGTAAATATCCTGGACTCTTAACACACACTTAGCTAAGATATATCAAGACTGCAACAAGTACAAGCACGAGATCCTGAAAAACAGGTTACTGATCTGCAATTTGAGTCTCTCCTCACCATTTAACAGTCAGCATCCTACTTTCAATGGGGACAGAGTTAATTTTTTCTTAGTAGGTGGTATAGGGTTGTGTTTTGGATTTGGTATGAGATTGACATGGAAAACACACTGTGTTGCTGGGCAGCGCTTAGCCTAAGCCAAGGACTTTCCCTTCCATTGCTCTGCCAGCAAACAGGTGCACAAGAGGCTGGGAGGGAGCACAGCCACAACAGCTGACCCCAAGCGGCCAAAGGGATGTTTCATACCAGAAAACATCACAAACAGCACCGAAACTGGGAGGAGGCAATCACTGCTCGAGGATGGGCCGGGCATCAGGCAGCTAGTGGGAAGCAATTGTGTTGTGCGTCATTTGTCTCTCTTTGGTTTTAGTCCTCTCTTTCTTTCTCCTTTCCATTAGAATTATTGTTGTTATTACAACTCAACAGTTCAATTATTGAACTGTTCTTATCTCAACCCAGGAGTTTTGCCTTTCTTTTTCCAAATTCTCCTCCCCATCCCAGTAGGAGCTGGGGACAGTGGGGAGTGAGTAGCTGCATGGTACTTAGCTGGCAGGTAGGGTTAAACCATGACAGTCAGCAGGAAAGTTTTAGGCATTGTGTAAAAATAGGCAGTTTAAAAAAATCTAAAATTTGAAAGTAAATACCTGCTTTTCAGACTATTTTCATTTTGAATTTGGTTTTGGGTTCTGTATTTTCTAAATTGTGACTGATCTTTTGGAAATAAAACCATAAAATTAGAAGAGAATAATTCAGGGAAAGAATAGAGTAAATTTAATTCAGTTATACCAGAATTGTTAGCTGGCAGTTTTAAATACACATTTAAATATGTATTCTTGTTTTCAATTTATTTAAAGAATCTATGTGTATATATAAATATAGACACACATTGTGAATGTGCATGTGTGTGTTTGTGTGTCTATACATAAAAGGGTGGGAACAGCATGATTATATTCTATAGCTAGATCTAAACTAAGCAACAGCATCCGGATACAGAACAATACCTTAAAATAAAACTATATGATCTCAGGAAATTCCATACTAAAATTATCTCTCCGTTAATTCTACTGTATTAGCACTGAATGGGAATCAAGACAGCAGCTGGTGCTAGGAATCAGATGCATTGATCTATACACAGTTTTATTTGAAAAAAACGCTCAAATATGCTTTAGACTCTCTCAGCACAGATTATGCTACGTAGTGTTCCTATTCACCTTAGTTTCTGGATGCATGTTACGGGAGCAGTAGGAATAAATTGGATGGCAGTTCCAATCTCTTCATTGCTGATTTTGTTTAACCCTTTCACCTTCTCCTTCAGCTACTTGTTATGTATAACTCAGCACTAACCAATAGGATTTAAACTCTGAGCAAAGGGTCAGTACTGCAGAAACTTGAGCTTGATCTGAGGATAAAAGTTTCATAAAAATCAGAAAAAATTTCTCAGCAATTTCACAAAAGAGGCTACAGAAAACACCAAATGCAACTGAAAAGAGTTGCTCTAGTTACACAGGATGAATGTGCAAGTGCACACTTTAACTGTCCCTCAATCAGGCTGCCCATTTAAATGAGATAACTTTTGAAAATTGAAACTTGTAAATATACCTTGAAACTGTGGTTATTGAGGCCATGCCATGTATTCCTCATAGCTGCCAGTCTCTGTCTTATAGCTACAGCACAAGACCAGACAGCGTGACTCAGCTGCTTAAACTTTGAGCACTTAAGGCACAATAATCACAGATGTTTTTCAAAGCAATACTGCCTTCTTCAAGGCATTTTCTGCTCTAGGGCTATTTTTTTCATAGGACATTGCAAAGTGAAAAGAAAGCAGGCCCTCACAGCTGGGTTAACAGTACCACTGTGATCTAAGTTATTGATCAATAAATGTCCTAGACTATCACAAAATATCCCCACATCCACTCTTTCTATTCCCAACTGCTTATTCATGCCCTTCCACAAATTTTTGTCTCCTGGGTAGACACAGGCACACGTGAAGCCAAGAAGTAAACCAGACTAAAAAAAAATCAGTTGAACTGAGTACTCCTCAACTCTCACATTTCTCCCCAGGCAAGCTGTCACTCAGATCATGTTCCCAACTCAGTTCCCCACATACTCCCACTGGCACTCAGAAGGGGACAATGCAGGTGACAAGCAAGTGGGCAATGGGAATATCATTTGGGCTGGCAGCACCAAACTATGCAGGTTCTGGTGGTTAACTTTGTCTGGGACTTCTCCAGTTTGTCCACTTGTAAGACCTTGTTTCTAGCTGTTTATGAAGCTTGCTTTTCCACTGAGGAACTGTCCTGATGTCTGTTTCTTGTCCACATTAATATAGTGCAGCCTGCCCTCTTGAAGACTTGCAGCACCTTAAACTGACAGGGAAGCAAGACATGGAGTGATGAGAAGAGAAAGAAAACACCGAAAGGGCCTCAGGGGCATAGTTTTAACATCTCCAGCAAAATTTAGCCAACAAATAAGCATCACAGCTTCTGAATTTCCAGTAGACTTTGGCACATTGGCACAAAAAGTTTTAAGGAACAATCAATGTGTATTCCCTGCAGCTGCTAAGCAAGATCTGCTGTGCAGGTACAGCTTTGGTCTGCAGCGGGTCATGAAGCAACAGTAGTGAGAAGAATAAACTCACTTTAAAAGTGTAAAGAAACACAAAGCAGAAAAAGGTTCATTTTGCCCTAAGAATAAAATGAGAAAAAGAAAGGTTGCAGAGAGGGAAGAGAGCTGGTGCCTGCAGCTCTAGATCTCAGAGAAGAGATTGAGAGAAAGAGGAAAAGAAAAGCGGTGATCTGAAGCTAATGAGGGAGATGGGGGAGAGACACACACTCAGTGAGGGATGTATGTTGACACTAATTTGCTATTTGCTAGAGAAAAAGTGAAAAGGAATCAAAGAGCCTTGACAGCCTGGTGTAGCCTCAATGCCATTTATTCACATGAGAAAGGGCAATTAAAATTATGATTACAGGTACAAAGATGGGAAGGGAGAGATCAGATTATTTTACAGTTTGATGAAGAAGAGAAATAAGGTATAGAGAAAATACAGTGAGAAACCAGAGACAGATTTGAAACACAGGAACTACTCAAGAACACAGAAGAACGACAGAAGCCTAAAGGACACAAGCCTGCTGCCTCCCCAGCTATTTTACAACTTACACAAAGCAGCCCTGAATGACCAAGAAACACTCAAAGGGCTTAAGACACACAGGTTTCTATCTCTTCATCTGGATCAGTTTATGTATCAATTCACAGTCCTTAAATTAGGTTCAGTATGTAATTCACAGGCTGCAGTGAGGGAGGTAAGTGGAATCACTTAGGCTGGTGCTGCTCCCCAGTTCCCCATACCCAGCCCAGTTCTCTAGAGGACTATAGGCTGTCATCTAGACTTGGACAATACCGTTGCAGGCATTTTTATTTATCTTTTCAAAGTCCCTAAACATCAAGTAGCTCCAAAGAGTATCAGAAGTACATCAGAAAAAAAAGTTTTTAACACTAGCATTGTCCAACTTGTGAATGCTTTATTTTTACTGAATAGCAAGCTGTAGCGTATATATTCATACACTTCACACATTTGTGGTTGCAGTGCTTGTCAGCACTTCCAGATTTATCTTGGCTCTAGTCTAAGATATTATTTATGTGGAATGACAGCAAGGCATTGATAATAAATCTTCATATCATAGCAAGAGAAAGATTCCCAGACACCAAACTTGTGTCACTGAAAGTCCAAGTACAAACTAGAAGAAAAATTATATTTATATGTCCTTCTGGTAGTTGTTTCTACAGAAATAATTTTGGAAAACTACCTTCACTCAACATAAGTAACCCAGCAATAGACAGTCTTGCAAATTGTCAGTGCAAGTTTAGCTGCTCATGAACTACACAGAATTTGTTGCAAAAATTAACCTGTTTACAATTACATCATTAACCTCATCACTTTCTCGCCACACAGAACACAACCACAGAACTCCAATCACAAAGAAACCTGACTTGGAGCTTCATAGTTGATCCTGAGCCATGTTCTGAAGGAAGCACAGCTGACTAGTTAAATTAGCAATGGAGTCCAGTGTTACTAGGCCTCCACTTCAATATTGCTGATTCTTATCTCTATGTAAGGGGGGGGAAAAAAAAAAAAGCTAAACCAACAAAATTTGTTTTGCTAATAAGAACCTCAGAACCTACAGTGATTAAATGAAAAAGAATTTTATTAGAACAATCTATTCACATGGGTAGTCATGGCTCATAAGGATGTTTGTGAAACACTGTAACAATCTTACTTAATTTTTCTACACAGTAAAGTAAAATCAGACACTAGAAGTTATTCACCTGATGTACTCAGAAGTAAACTGTGGCACAGTCACTGTAAATCCAGCATAAATCCATGCTGCTACCAAAAGGAGCGCTTCCTTCTCCACTACAAGTTTTCCAACACATGTGGAGGGAGGAGAAAGAACTAGGAGAACAGGGACAGACTTCTGGCTGGAGTACCTCTTCTGTCAAATTAAGTACAGTTATTTACCATAACTCATATGCAACACAGTTACTTGTTACTCACAAATACTGCTTTCTTCTACTACTACGTCGGGACACAGACAGGTGTGATCAATTACACCTTTCTATCAGTTTTGCTTACAAAGCATAATTATATAGAAAATTAATGTATTTCCGACACCTCAAGTAAAAACACTGCAAACTCAGTAAGAAAAACTATTTAAATAAAACAATTTGTCCTTCTAAGATACAGTTCTGTCCGAGCCTGGCATGAAATACAGTGACCTTAAAGAGGGTGGTAGAAACTTCTCAAACTGTTGTGATCTTCACTGACTAGATTCAGAGGGGTTGAGGGGTTTTCTTCTTTGTTTTCTTTCAATCTCCTAGAAGACTTTGAAGCCATTGCTGCAGCCCAGCTAAAGCACTTACATATCAGAGTATTAGGGTACTGGCTGCAAACAAATTCTGATTTTATGAAAGTAGATGGGAAAATTGGTAAGCAGTGGATTAGAGTAGTTCTGCATGAAATTCAGTTACTTTAATGATTACCAAAAATCATTAATTCCATTTTTATAAGACTGCTACTGAAGTATCAGTGCAAGTTTTGTAAGATAACCAATTAATTTCACATCTTAGTAAGACTTTGCATTTACTTTAAATTCTTCAATACTGCACTAACTCAAAGTGAAAAGGAAATTCCCATCCTGATTAAACTAATTAGCTGATGAACACAACCCACTCTGGCTCAGAAAAAGCTTTTTTAATAGCTTCCTCATTAGGCCGTTTGAAGGTAAAAAAAAATATACGTATAGTGATGACAAAAATTTAATTCTTTACAAGAATATGTGTTAAATAGTCTAAACTAGGGGTTTTATGATAATACACATACCATGGTTTTTGAGGAAGGAAAGAACAAAATCAAAGCTAAATACAATTGTAGTTGTTTTCACAATTGTAATAAAAATGTGCAGAACAATAACATAAATCAATAGGTTGGCACAAATATAAAAAATATTTAGAAATCAAAAATGTTATCATTATCCAGAAGAACTTGAATTTTATTCAATATATCACTTCTTAGATAATATCTTTATTATAACAAAAAGGATTTAAACAAATATGTCTCAATGGGACCTTTGGCAAGAAGCATAAATTCCTCAAATACAGCAGAACATGGTATTTTTCTAGTGAGGCAGAAGAAATGTCCCAATACCACAAAGCAAAAGGAACAAGCAATGCAAGGATAAAAAAAAAAAAAAAATCCTAACCTTAGATGACTCAGTCTTTAGAAGACTACAGATGTTCCTAAGGAGGTAACACTCAATGTCTGCTAAAGCTCACATTATATAATCTTTATCTGAAGGGCTTCTCTTAATTCCCTTATCTTCTCCCTCCTCCTAGAAGATGAAAAATAGGGAATTAAGGGAAATTTGTGACCCAACTCCACCACCTTCCTCTAAATACCTTTGCAACTGTTCCTGTACTTTTCTATGGAGTAGGGCATCAAAAGAAAGAAAGGATCTCCTGGATTGCCCCTATACTCAGCACTGCACTACTGTTCATTAAATGGCATTTGGAAGACGGAATTTCCTACAAATAAATCCATAATAGGGGTTTCAGGCACCATAAACACCTCAGAAGAGCTATAGAATTTAATTCTGACCTGGAGGGAAAGTATTTCCCCAAGCTGGCAAGGCCACAGGCAGACAGCAATGAGAGAGACACTACACGTGTAATAAAGGTCTAGAGATGAAAATAAAATCAGTCTCTTAACCAAGAGAGTGACAGAAATCTGACAATGCACCCCATCACTCTGACTGGCCAAAATATAAAAACTAATGAAATTTGTATTTGACTGAAATACAGAATGAAATAATTAAATGACACATTTATGTTTCTTCTTTAGTTTGGTCTTCAAAAACTTAAGGACATATATCCCAGATCCTCAAATTAAATACCCTTTTTATCCCCTCATGTGTTGAAAATAACTTTTGTGCCTATGTAACACAAGGTTCAAATTATATATCTTAATAATATTAGTCGATATTAACTGTAGAATAAGTCTTTACATATATCGCAAGTCAACAAATTCAACCCAACTTCACTGCCCCCAAACCAGCAGCATCCTGGTACAAAGTAGCTCAGAATCTACTAATTGCTAATAGAATCTTCAGTATGAAAACAGACAACCCATGGGCAAGACATCCTTAAAGAAATAAAGGGGCAGAGGCATGTCTTCAAATATTCTCAGTCCAACAGCTGTGGATGTTAGGTGAGTAGGAGGGGAGGGAACTGCAGAAACTGATTCAGTCCCAATATTCTCCTTAAACAGAACAGCACACGCTGCTGACACGGCAAGGGCCACTTGCAAACCATTAGTTTGCCCCAGTGGGGTATTTCCTACATTCTTATGCTTTAGGCTAGGCTTGACATGTATCTCAAAATTTGCAAGCAAGAGCAGGTTTTAAAATTTCCTTGGTCATATGCACCTAATTAGTGCACATAACCAACCCCTCACAAATATTGCCTGACAGTAACATCTTATTGTTAGCAGGCATAAACAGTCTTTGCAGGACTGTTGATATATTTCAGATCACACTGAGACTACAACTCATTTTTAAAGAAAAATCATTAAGGACATTAAATATACAGCTCATGGTTTATAACTCAAAAGATAGCTAGTTCCATTAAATCTCTCACTGTGCACATGTGGCAGACAGAAAAACACATTAAAAGCATAATGAACACAGGAGTTTAAATAATCATACATCATCTTGAAACAGGCCCCTAAGAACAGCTTTTATGTGAATTTTGAGGAAGTACTAATAACTAGGAAATATCTTCCCCCACCCTGTTCTTCAGTATAAATATGGGTAGTTCTTTAAAGAAGGCATTTTAATCATACTCATGTCTGACATGTTACAAAATACTAGCATATCAAGACACACTTTTAAAACAAATACACAAGTGGAATTGTTAGGAAAGAGAACAAAACATCATTGTGTCCCTACACACATCTGTTGTGTCCCACATATGGAATCTTGTGTGAACTCTTGGCTCTCCCCTCTCCTCATTCTGCAGTCTTAAAGAGAATTAAGAAGGTATGAATTCAGGTGATCAAAGGTAAAGAACAGTTTCATTTCAAAAAGCAGGTTACATAAGTGAAAGATCTTTAGCCTGAAAAAGAACAGTGGAGACGGGAACTCAATGAAACCACAAGTGCCATGGACAGAATTGCTCCCTGCCTTGTCCAGAGGAGGGACTCTGGAAGTTTCATATTTAATCAGCAAGTGTCAGAACCAAACCTTCTGCTTGTCTTGAGCCTTTGTTTAGTTGTTTTTAAATTTACTCTTATGTCTAGTAAACAGAACATCCACTTAAAGCCATACTTGTTGATACAGAAAATGCTGAAGTGAAAAGCTTCTGTGGGCTCAATGAGCACCTGGAGAAAAGTCAACTGAAAGCTATTGAAGAAAACAACACACACCCACACCACCATCATTTAAGGCAAGGATGTTCACAAGCTGCTGCCAATGGCCTGTCAGCATGTAGTGACACTTGCCATTTCTTTGCTCAGAAGGAGGTTGTCAAATAGACCCTGTAATTTGGCAGGGCCTTGGATGGTAAGGGCATAAATGAAAAGAAAAGGAAAGAAGGCCAGCCAAAAAAACTAAGAGGTACTGGAAGACCAGAAGAGTGCCTGTAGCCAGGTGCACGTCACCATGGTTGCCCTTTCACAAACATGATGAGTCTGGGGATTCTGCAAATGCCTGCAGCTGGTTTTCTAACTGAAGTCCCCAGCTGGCGAAGAAGTGAGCAGCAGGTACACGCTGACACACCCAGTATTTCTCCTGAACGTGGTCTGTGAGATGTAAAGGTGAAGAAACAAAGTGGAATAGAAATCTCCCAAGCTATTTCCATGAGGTGGTTTGAGGCTAAATCAGCTGGATGTTGTGCAAAAAGCTCCCTACAGGTGAATCAATCAGGGCAGCTCACCTGATCAAGGATAAAAAAAGCAACTTTTGGAGGCAGGACTCATTGGGTACTGTCCTCTTGCAGCAGTAGACATGGCTAAAGGGCACTCTTCACCTGGAAGGAACTGGGGAGAAGAGTGTGTCAGGGAGAAGATGTGACAGATCATTTCTCATCATGTGAGAGGTGAGATTTCATCATTGTGTGTGAGGTTTCCAACATCACTCCCCAGTCATCCTCTGCCACACCAGTGGGGCACAGGGTGCAAGTTCAGTGGCTATGTAGCATGGGTTCTCCAATGAGATTGTTGAGAATGGCATAGAGGGCTAATCAGGTTTTCTGTCTGACCAGCTACAGATATTCTTCTACTCTTCCTTGACTTCAATACTCCATACATATAGCACAAACCAACTAATCATGGAGTAAAGCAGCAACTTACAAGCTCAAAGTAAAAACAGCGATCATCCATCTGTCATATGAGATGAGGATTTGAAAATTTCATTAATTTCCTGAAACTGCTAGCTAAGATATTCAAAGAGTTTCATTACTACAAAGAGCCTTTTTATGCTGTTAATCCAGATTAGTGGTGACTGTTCAATTTAGAGTTTGCCTAAATCTTTAGTTCTACCTGATGCAATAGAACAGCCTAATTCTTCCTTCCTTTGAAGCATGGCCCTGCCCTCTGAAAATTTTTCTCTGCTCCTTCCTCTACTTCCTGTTCCAAATTTATGGTTCATTGTGCTTTTACTGCTTTACAGCCCATCCACAGACATTTCAAAAAGGAAAGTACTTCAGAGCTCCTCTACAGATTTTTACTCCTTTATCTGTTTTTAATGATTTGATCACCTGCTGGCCCAGCCACATGGAAAAAAACAAAATCATTAATCTTAAAGATCTTCATAATTTCCATAACTGATAATCAGAGAGAAATTGGCAGCTCTTCTTGGATAAGAAAAATAAAAGTGTTTTATCACAAAAAAATTCACAACTTTTAGTTTTCCAGGCTGCATTTCATCTGACGTGAGCATCACAATCTTGGAGAGAGCCATAACTGCAGACAGCCCTTTATCAACCAATTTGCCACTCAAAGGTGGTCTGATCTCAGTCTGAGTCCAGCTGTTAATTTAAACTACCTCCCTCAGCACACAAACATTGAACCCCTCCCAAGAGGGGACATTCTCACGTGTCCAGTACTATTAACACGGCATTCCTGGCAGCTGAAACAAATTGCACAGAGGTAGCCAGGAGCTGCCCACCTGCTGGGCTCTTCTGAGCCACAAAAGCAGCCCAGACCACTCCAAACTATGCGTTCAAAAAAGTTCTCATACCTCAGGGTGTGCCAGGGAACACAAGGCAGAAGGCACAAACTCAGCATCACTGACACTCCAGCAAGCAAGGAAACCCTTGGAGAATTTGATTTTGAGCTTCTTGCTTCTGTTGTCTGGCAGTTTAGATGAAACTAAACTTTACAAAGGAGAGGTGCCAATACCCATCATATTGGGCCTCACGTCAGTGGCACTTTTAGCAGCTATTAACGTTCTCCTGAAAGCTGTGCCCTGTGAGCTGCACAAGATTCTTGGCATTTTTAAATGAACCAATATTTCGCCCTTCTTTAGCCAGCCAGAAAAACATCCAACTGGAAAGTCAAAGTAATTGTCCTTCCTGGAAAAAACATTCTCTGTATTTACCAAATCCACTGTGCAAGCTTGCTTATTAACAAGATGGTCTGTTTGCCTCCAAATCACAGAATATTCCAGAACTAATGAATTAAAGGAGGTAAAACTAAAAATCATCCTTGTGGCGAAGAGATATTGAATGCTTAACATGAATATTTTGACATTTATAAGTCAAATGAAACAAAGTAAATTGTTGTGTTTGCACTGCAGCAGCACTCTGCCCATTATGCAACATGTGCTGGAGAGTGGGTGGGGTGAAGAGGAAGTCCTAGGCTCTGTTTTAATTTGGAAACAACTGTCCCTCGGGAAAGGACAAACATCAATAAGGTATCATCTCACAATTTATTTAGTATTTTCCTTTTACAGTTAACTGCACTGCTGATCTAAGCATAGGTAGCAATTCCATAAAAATTATCTCCACCAAGACTCTCATTATTACTTCTACAGGCAAATTATGTTTCTGTCAAGTGTACCTGTGGGTAATTACAAATAGGTAGAACTGGAATTATTGAAGTTCCTTATTTTTAAGAAGAAATAGGAGTGGTATATTCTAAGTAATATAGTGAGTATGCATTTAAGCAGATTCTCTCCTCAGCAGCATATAAAATAAAGAATTATCCTTTTAGGGGTGCAAAATACGAGCACTGTCTTTGACTTCCAGTGAAACCTACTATTATGATATCCCCATAGTCTCTAACTCACAGCAGTGACAAAGCTGTCACATAGTGTGCAACACCTCGCAGTTGTTAGTCAAGAAGAACGACAGGTCAAGACTGGTAAATTACAGGGCTCCAAAGGCAACATTTTAAAAGAAAAAGATCATTTAATAAATAAATTTTAAAAAACAGACAAAAAACCCAAAACAAACAAAAAAACACAACAAAAAAACCCACCCAAACCGTCTCAGAATTACTTCCAACACTTGAGGCAAGAAATGCTTTCCCTTCTTTTTTTTTTTCCTTAGGGAACAAAGAAAACCAATGAGACTTTTCCTTAAACAGACTGGAGGATTTACCCACCAGATGTAACTTTCTCACTCCCTCTCTGAAACAACAAATACACTCATGAAACAAACTAACTAGCCCTCCAAACATGTCATTGTCTACACAAACATGAATAAGTCAAGAGTAGCTAGGTGTAGAGCTTCAGAGCTTCACTCGGCCAGTTCTCCTCTTGGCTTTAAATATTGTAACTGATGCCACAAGTACATTCTGGACAGCTGGAGCAGTTCACCACAAATACATTTGGCCAGCTGAATTTGGCAGTTGAAGAAAATTGAAGGACAACAACAGTAGTTTTGCTTCTTTTAAACAATCTCAAATAAAATGTAATATTTCAGTTGTAAGATACACCAATCATCTGGTCCAGCTGCCTGACAACTTCAGGGCTGACCAAAAGCTAGAGCATGTTGTTACAGGCATTACCCAAATACCTCCAGAACACTGACAGGCTCGGGGCATCAACCATGTCTCTAAGGCTGTTCCAGCATTTGATCATCCTCTCAGTAAAGGAATCCTTCCTAATGTCCAAACTTCCACTGGTGCAGTTTTAACCACTCCCAAGCATCCAACCACTGCACCAGAGGGAGAAGAGATCAGCACCTCTTTCTCAACCTCCTCTCTCCAGAAAGCTGAGAGGGCAGTGAGGTCACCCCTCAGACTCCTCCTCTCTGAGCCAGATGGACAGTGTCCTCAGCTGCTCTTCATAAGACATTCCTCTCAGCCCTGTCACCAGCTTTGTTGCCCTCCTCTGGCTTCACGTCCTTCTTGAATTCTGTGTCTCAGAACAGTACACAAAACTCAAGGTGAGGCCAAAACAATGTTAAATACAGCAGGAAAGCAGGCTAGCTACTGTTTCTAAAAATCTTTAGAAATATTAGAAGTTTCCACACATGCTTGAGGGGTGTTGGGGGAGTTGCTATGGGTCGTTTTGGGGAAAAATATTAGGAAATAGCCAATTGCTGCATCTGTTCTCAGAAGCTAGCCCTTCTGCTTAATTTCTCTCTTCTCTCTTTCTCAACAGAACATAACTATTGAGTAAGGAACGTTAAAGAATTAAACCATATAATGGTGCAAAGGATTTTGTTTTTCGCAATTCCTGAAATGACTTATTTCTCATTGCTGCCACAAGAAGGTAGGAGAAGTAACACAGGTGATGTCACACTTGACACCAGACAGAAATACAGGTGTCATTTGCTCCCCACCAGCCTTCTGGCATCTTCTTCCAAGAACTGTCCAATTCTTTGTCAGAATTTTTCCTTGCCCAGTATAAAAAGTCCTGCTCAGTTCAGTAAGGAACAAGATATAAAATGCCTTCAACAGTTTTTAAGCTGCACCCTCAAGGTCAAGCTATCAGAAAACTGTCTCTGAGTAGGTGAAGTCATTATGTGAACAGTATGGAGTAATACAGAGTTTAGGGTGACAGCAGTATCAGGTAACTAATGTCATTAACTTCCCCAAGCAACCATTTTTCATTGAAGTTAACCATAATCAAGATCCAAAAGTTAGTTGCAGATGATGTATGGCCTTAGTAACTACATGAAGAATGATTACATGCTTATTTACACTCAGTAAAGACTACAACAAACAAACAAACAAACAAAAGTCAAAAAACACCAACTGCTATTATTTTTTTCCTTCTTACCAGAGGTTTTCCCCCATGTTTTCTCCTCCTCCTCCAAAGAACACCTTTTCTCTTGGTTACTTTGCTAAAAAGGAGCTTGCATCTATTCCTTCCACTGGCAACTGCAGTCTCCTAAATACTTGTAAAGAGTTACAGCTATCTTAGACAAGTCAGAAAATGTTAAAAGAAAAAAACCAACAAATCACTACAGAGCTAAAGGGATTGATTTATGATTATTACAGTGGAAGAATAGAAGAATAAATTACTTACAGTGTAGCTATTTCCTAACTAAAGTCTGAAATGCAACAAAGGGAGAGCAACACAAATATTGTCACCAAATGAACTTCTGGAGACAGACACAAAGCAAGACAAGTTGAAAGATTCAACAAACAATTGTCCATGTTCCTGTAAGTTATCAATTTTTTAAATTAAATTCTGGTGCGATTTATGCAGCCATTAGTGTCTTTGAAGTAGATACACATTTACATGGAGGGAAATTTGGGAATCACCTTATCACTCTGAATGGAATCAAGGTGAAATTTAAAAAATAATAAACATTTATAATAGATAAGGAAAACAATCATACCTATCCTACTCACTAAGTAAAATTCAGTACTTTACCAAACAAAACTCCTAAGAAGCAACTTAGTCTTTGAAAGAGCTACCCCCAACTTTCAAGGGACAGTCTTGCTTGGAATTTCTTGTAACTCATTCTACAAACAGCTGGAACGTATTTTTTTTACATTCAACAGGATATTACATTTGATAGGAAACCAGTGTGACTTTAGTTGGATTCTCTTTTTTCCAAGGATTTTTTTTTTTACAGAATCACTGATCACATTTAAGAAAGCAGCAGCTGAACATAAGGTTTTCGACAGACTTTCTATCCTGGACACAGAGTATCAGTGAGAGAATATTATTACCAGCACTCTCAGCTACAACAGTCTGAAGTCTAAGTCCTCGTTTATTTTACTAAAGTAAGTGGAAATGCACTCTTGAAAAACAGGCAAGACTTTGAATACACACTAAGTGAGCATAGAAGTAATACTTTTGATGGGATGCTTCTGTATGCCTGTAAACACTGCAGTTAAAATGACCTCCACAGTTTTTTTATAACCTTCATAAATGCATGGGATTGATGCTGACAAACAGCTGAAGTCCCTCCCAGGCACACTAGTGTGCTTACACTAGACTCCCAGGAATGCACTCCCAGAACAAGCAAGTGCAGTGAGCTCTTTGAGCTAAGTACTGTACTTTACTCACACAAAAGGCTAGACCAAAGTTTAATATCTATGTTTGCAAAAGCATTGCTTTGTCTTTAAAATAATTACCACTACCAATGTTCATCCTGTTGCACCTGCAACAAATAATGCTTCCTAAAAAAAGCATCTTTTGTGTGTTCATGTGTCTGAAAAGAGAGTGGCTACACACATACACACAAGAAAAATTGCAGCAGACTAAACAGAAGAAACAGGAAAAAAGAACATTCTCCCTACTTGCTCACTTTAGCACTGCTTAAGTACAGGGAGGGAGGTGTGTGCTTGTTTTCAGAACAGACAAGGCAGCCTCATCTCTCACCTGTGCATGAAACACAGAGGAAGGCACTTGATAAACTTATGAGTGACCATAAAACTGATGGGTTTGAGATTACACCATGGAGATACAGTGAGAGCAGGAAACCTGGGAAACTGACACGCTACTTTTCCTCACACTCCCACTAACAGTATTTAAACTCTGCCATCAATGAGCAGCACTGTATGATTAGGTCAGATTTGAAATAATTTTATAATAATAAAATTAAAAAGGTGTATCTCTGGTAGCATCCAAGAAAAATGCAGCTCAAGTAGGTGCATGTATTCACATTGCAAAAAAACCAAATCACAGAATCACAGCACAAAGTATTGTGTACTTTATTGCTGCCTGTATAAAGAGGCCCCAGCAAAATTTAAGGTATGCACTTTAGAACAGGCAAATGCATTGTCATTTGCTATTCCCGTTGTAATACCAAACTAAGAATATTTTCATAAATATATTTTTAAACTTTTTCAAACTACATGGGACAAGTGACCGACATTGCTTTTGCATAGTCACATAATTCCAAAGACTATGCAACAAAATGATGGTGCAGCCATGGCAAACCCTGCCAGCTGTGTGGTTTCGTTCCAGGTATTGTTACCATAATAACCAATTCCTGCTATTGTTACCTCGTTGCCATTAATGAAGACTAAGTACATGTGACTGCCACACCTTCATTTCAATAACCTAAGAAGTTTAACTCCTGCACAGAATGCCCACGTAGTTAATTTTTAAACTTCCAGCAAACAAACAACAAGGAATTATTTATTTCTTTTAAATAACACTCTCCTACGTAGACAGCATATACTAACCTCACGTTCCCTATTCAAAATTACCAAAAGAACAAAAGCCAGAGACCAAACATATTATAATAGTTATTAAAACACTCAAAGAGAGTACAAGGTGCTAAAGTTTCAAGCCACCGGTGTGGTAAAACAGCTCACCCTCCCCTTGCTGCAGCTGCTCCGAGCATCCCTGCGGGGCGGCGGGTCCCTGCCAAGCGCCGTGAAATCCGGAGCAGGAGGGCTGATTCCCCCGGGCCCGCCTTGAGCACAGAGGCCACTGCAGACGCAGGTTGCCTTCCGCAAGAAGCCACCCAGGCAGAGAGAGGGGCCCAGGGCCGCCCGCCCCCCTGCGCCGCCGGGAGGGGCGGGGTGTGGCTGCGGGGGGCTCAGCTCGTCGGGACAGCCCCCCGTGCTGCAGGAAATCCGCAAGGGGTGATTTACGGGCAGGGTTCATTCCCATCCCACTGAGCTGACAGTTCAGCTGAAAAGTATTAAAGTGGGCCCTGAAAGCTTGTTAAATAACGAACCTTACCCTTAGGCTGAGGAAAAAAAA
>VYXF01009270.1:782461-871259 GCA_013397295.1 Polioptila caerulea | reverse complement strand
GAGGGGCCGGCGGCCGCCTGCCTCCTCCTCCGCCGCCGCCGCTGCCTCCTCCTCCCGCCGCTGCTGCTGCCGCGGCGCCGCCGGCCGCTGGCGCCCCGGGGAGCGATCGCCTCGCCTCGCCTCGCCCCGCGGGCAAGAGGCCGCCCGGGGCGCGCCGCGGCTCTGCCGGCAAGGGGAGGGGAGCGCCCGGTCCCGCTGAGCTGGGCTCGTCCAGCCCCAGCTTCGGCTCCGCGGAGGTGAAGCCCGCAGCAGGTCCCAGCCCCGAGGAAAAAGCAAAGTGGCAGACTAGTTTCATTTGGCTCGGAAGCCAAGGGGTGAAGTTCGGTAAAACTCACACAGAGAAATCATGCAAGAAAGTTTTTGCGAATCCTAATCAGTCACTTGTTGAGCAGTGTTGACAGCTTCACTTAAAACAGTATGCAGCTATTTTTGGCTGCAGAAAAAAAGATTTTGCCATGTTAGAAACAGTAATCTAAAGAGCACCATAATTATTTGTAGCCTTCCTATCAGTGACATTTTGGAGCCGTCTTTGAAGAGAAGTAATACCCCGTTCAGAGCTCTAAATAAAACAGAGCACAGATCCTGTGTTCCAGTTATGCTGTGATTGAAAGTTTAAAAAGAATGCACATTGCCATCAAAGTAACACTCTACAGCCTGCTCAAATCTCAGCTATGAAAGAGGAAAATGTTATATTCCCTATACTCTTATTTTTTACTTGATTATTGAACCTTGTGGAAATATTTTAAAAGCTTTTGTTTTCTGCATCACTTGTATACATCTTTTGGTAATTAGACTGTATGGAAATCGACAGTGGGGGCAGATCCCTGACTGCCTTGACTAGATGCTGGCAATCTGCTTATGTTACACTGCTCTTATTCCTTTTGAATTCCTTTTCCTTCCTTCCATCCTTAATCCCATAAAGTTACTATTCCCGGAGCGACATTCTAGGAGTTATACGTAAAGGTATCTCTAGCAGGGTCTCAGGTACCTCCTGGTTTGTTGGGTTTTTTAATTATTATTATTTATTTGTTATCAATTCCAAGATGCTATTTTGGCATGCTGTTACACAAATATTTTGATGCTAGAAAGTAGTTGCTTCATTTGCAATCAGAATGAAATCTAAAGTTTAAATAGAACTGTATTTTAAGACGTTGTATAATCATTAGAAAATTATTGAAGCACTAACGTTTTTCTAAATACTTTCAAGATGGTGTAAAGCAATGAAATAAAGACGGGGTAGAAGTTAAGCAGAGCAGCTATGAAGATAGAAAATAGTGTACATAAATTAAAAAGACCATTGTTCTTCACTGGACCCTTACAGCTCTTCAGATCAAAGCACAGGATTAAAGCCTAAAGAGACCGTAGTCCAGGATGCAAAATCCATCTAAATAGAAATACAGCGTTACTGATTTGAGTTTAAACATATTAAAAGTCTCTCAAAAGTACCACAGACTTAGAGAGGAAGTTCTTTTGCAGCACTTTATTAAAACCTGCCTGACAAATCATGCACAGTGAGTGAGTGCTGTGCAAGGAGGAGCCGCGTAACTAAATCACAAAACAGGATGAAACATACCACTCCTGCTGTGCCATCATAATATCAGCTGGCTTCATTATTTATTTCCCCAGTTCTCCAGCACTTTCATTCTTCCCCCCACAATTCATAGAACATCCATCATGGGATCAAAGGCTTTTATGTAACAGAGCATTTCCACCAACTGCCCTGTATAGCAAGTTTAAAGTGTCATAATTGAATGCTAGTAATCATAGTCATAGTGGCTCAAGTCTCAGTCTAATCAAAGTTTTAACAAGAAAGGGGTTGAAATCTACGATAGATTTGTTTTGTATACAAACATATAAATATTGCATTGGCTCTGGGACACTAAGGTTTTCCTTAATCTAGACTGTATTTCTCTCCATTCCATAAAAGATGGCCAATTTAAAGGTTTACAAATTAAAATATATCTTGTACATTCTACACCACCTAATGGTTAATATTTCTTCTCTTGTTTTCAAATGAAGTAGAAACCAGCCTACAGGACAATTAATTAAAAATTCTAAGTGACACTGTGTACACTAACAGTGAGCTGACCTTATAAACACAGATGACTAAAGAGATATCCTAATAGTATAAAGATACAGGTCTGGATCTTACTGTCCTATATGCTTCAATGACAACAATAGCTACTGTTGAAAAATAAACCCACAATTTTTATGTCAGAAGTAAGATTCTTTCAAATCACTTCTTTTAATATGGTTTTAATAATGAGTTTTAAAAATCCAGGCCCCAATCCCTTGTTTAAGTTGGTGTAACATACATCTGCCAAGAACACTCATCTCCTCTATCTAGAAATACCTGATGTATTCCTTTCAGATACATTCTGCTTCTGAAACACAGATGCATTTCAATTCCTGTTTCCTATCCATTTGTTAGCAGTGTGAAAACTCACTGTAAGAAAAATGTAAGCTGAGAGTGGGAAATAGAAGAGAGTTAAGAGCAGCAAGAAAAATCAGTAGCATGCTTTCATAATGAGGTTTACTTGCTTAATGTAGAAATAAATGCTAGCATGTGTTTTCTTCTCACAGAATGTAATTTCCATTATCTTTATTTGAACTATTGTGTTTGGTTTAAAGCAATGTCCTTTTCATTCTCCTATTAAACAGACAGACAGAGACATACCCAAGAGTTAAAATCAGATACCATGGTTTGTTTTTATTTTAATACACCTGAGTCTTACTGGTAAGTTTCAGTAGAATTTATGTTTAATGTAAATCTCAAAGGTAGAAAACATTGCTCCCTGTGTGCAGCAACTCAAAAGACTGTGGAAGTTCCATTTTGGAATCATCCCAAAAGATGAAGGCACTAAGTAAGTTTTCTTAGTTCCTTTACAGATGGGACTTCACCATACTTCCTCTCAAGCTTTAAAAAAAAAATTGGGTGATCAATGATCAATGTCTAAAATATCGATGTCTGGTGTAAATACCTTAACTTAGCTGTAAATGTTTAGGGGGAAAAAAATAAGAAAAGGTAATTTAGATTCAGTGCCAAACACAACAACTGCTCACTGATACATTTTCTGCCCTTGAATCATTCAATCCAAAGTTTTATTACATTTTCTTTTTTTTTTTTCATATTACTTATCTACTCAGAGTATCCAACTTTACAGAAGACTTAGCTACTGGAAAAAGGGGGTACAGTGGATTTGAGGCTGTAGTCCACTTCTCTACATTTCTTATTTGTATAAAACATAATTTAATGGAAATATTTAGGAGTACTGCCAGTTTTACTGATTGTAAGAGTAATGTCCTTCCTCACTCACCAAAAGCACATATAAACCCTATCTTTTTCTTGATACAGGCCCTCATTTAGTATTTCCGTATATAAACCTAGAAAAGGATCTAAGCATGGTGCCTTGGACATCCTCAATAGCTACTGAAATATTTTCCTTGGCTTTGATCAGATATCCTCACTTGTAAAACCCCATGGGAAACCATTCTACACAAAACTTCCTGCTAGGACTCCTGAAATGTAGTTTTATCCATTCATTTGCATTATTGCCAGGACAAATAACTTCAGTTCAATGAGAAAGACATCATTGCTGCAAGATCATTTTCTGCAATGCTTGACCTAGCAGCCTGCACTTTGTTATCTAGAAATTTCTCTTTTGTTTAGTATAAAAGTTGGTTCCTTTTGAAAATTAATTAACAGGACAAGAATCCTTAGAATTCAGCTTTTTGACACCAGTTGATTTTCAAGGATTACAGGATTATTGGGATTTCTTTGTTCTCAGGGATTCCCTTTTTAAACTGTTAAAATCAAAACCATTGGCATCTAACATTAGAATTTCCCTGTGTTACAGACAAAATGACTGCAATAGCGTAAAACTCTTCCAACCCTTGCTATAATAAGAGGCTAGTATGATGCAAAAATGGACAGCACCAGGCTGCATCTCAAGAAGTGTTTGAATCAACCAAAGCAAATTATGTATCTCTAAACCTTAGAGTGGAGAAAGCCCTTACACACATATTATTCCGCTGACTTGTATTATGATTTTTCTCTTTACCATAGTTTTTCTTCCTTCTTGTGATGTAAGGTCTCACACAACAACAGATATCCATAGAATATTAATTTAACATCCTGTAAACTGACGATGCTCATTGTTATAACATCTGTCTATAAACAATAAAATGACTGATTGCAAATTTATGCTGCCTCTTAACTGAAAGCTGTGCACAATCTAAACTGTGTATAGCTGAAACCTTGTCACTAAATAAACAGTCTTAGATTCAACAAAAATATTAGGAGCTAACAGCACATGACCACTAAACATACAAACACTTAGCATGATACATACCTTCCTGCAGTAATTTTCCAAGTGACAAACTATGAGATAGCGTATTCAAAATCTTTTTCTTCACAGTTATACTTAAAAAATTTAGTAGCATAGCAGGGCAAGACATTCCCAAAGAAATTCAAGAAAAACTTGTCTATTATTTCTAAAACAATGGCAGAAATTATTGTTTCTTTAAAGAGATGTAATTTTCCCTGATTTTCCTCCTGTATACCTCCTCTTCACTTATCTATCTGCTGCATTCTTTCTCTTTTCCTTCAGCGTTTCAAAGTTTCTGTTTAATATTTTGCCTATTCTAGAAATTAGGAATATGCTAAGCCCTACAAATGTAAAATGCTGAAGTATTAAAACCTTAAAAAATTTGTCAAACAGTATTGAGACCAGTTCACTTCCAAACCCAGAATAGTGTAAATGCATTATTGTAATGATCCTCATTTTTTCCTAATAGGGTTTCTTTACAAAAGTCAGTTCTTTTCTCCTATTTAAAATAGTCTTTTACACATTTGAACACTTACCCTTCCTTACCTAATCTTCTAGTTTTAAGCTAAGTAAGATCAGTGTTTTCAAAGTCTTTATAAATTTTTGTTTTCCAAAGTTACGCTTATAACTCTCATTGAATAACATTTATCCAGTAAAAAGATACTTCAAAACTGACTACGTTGGACAGAAAAAACACCCCAGCCTATTCTTCTGCATGTACATTCTCATGTGGTATTTGCTTTCTAGGCAGATTTAATTTAAGCTTGCAATAGGATGTAATTCTTGTACGGTTTTTGAGGATTTTATATCCAGCTGAATGTTCCCTTTCCTGCGGTTGTAGATCTGACTCTTCCAACATAAATGGAACACTTGCATTTCCCAAGAGAAAGCTGTCCACTACCTTCTATTTTTTTTAGTCATTTTTTCACTTAATGAAAATTGTTTCCAATTTTAAGTCTGTCTTTGCTGTCCTGGCTCCCTAGGTCCCACATTTACAGGTAACAAAGTAGAGGTGTATTGCCCCTGTGCTGCCCTTGATTCCTTGTGTTCAGAAAAACTGTAATGACTGACCTATTACAAAGTTTAAAGGTTGAAAATTCCCTCCTGACTTTCTGATCCACACTTCAGGGTTTGCTTCAGCCCATCATACTGATTCAGAAACCAGAAATACCAAAAGGACATTCAGGTCTGAGATTCTTGCTTAGGTCCAACTTCATTTTTCACATAGTTGAAAATAGTTGAATTTAAAAAGGATGACAGAGAGATTTGTGGTTTGGGTTGGATACTGGTTTGGGTTTTTTGGGTTTTTCTTTCATTTTCCTTGATATGCCAGGTAGTGAATCTCTGGAATTTGTTGTTATGTGAGGTTTAAACTGTGAGGCTTAAAAATGCATCAGACATAGTTCTGGACATCAGGACCATAAAATGATTTTAAGTAAAAGGGAGCTGTAGGGATGAAAGGTAGGAGTAGTCCAATATTAGATACTTTATTCAGTGAATACACACACTGGAAAAGCATGAAGGAAATGGACTGCAGTAGCAGACACTCACTGTGCTCTCCTTAAATAGCATATTTAATTGTAACTGTTGGAGACAAAAAAATAGATAAAAGTCTAGACAGATGGTTTGTCTAAGCCAATAGGACATATCTTATATTTTGAGGGAAACTGAATCAATTTCTCATTGATTCAGGCCCAAACCACAGGGTAAATTTGTTCTTATCTTACAGTCTCATGTTCAGACCACTATACTTAGTCATAACAAAAATATTTATTTTTACACATCATTATTACACCAAAAGTCCATGCAACAGATACAGTTGAAAGGAAGTACACAGGAAATCAAATCTGTAAAACAATTTTCATAATTTTCAATTAAATTAATAAAGAATGCTATTGCCATCCTCATTGAAACTAGATTTAATAATTCAGTCAGAAAGAGAAAAAACCTAAACCAAACTCCATGTGTCAGCTTTCTGGATACATCTCACAGAAAAAACAGCAGTTTCAGATATTTTATTTCCTCTTTTTTTTTTTTTTTTTTCAAATAAAAAATAAGACAAAGCAAAATGAGAAAATTGCATACCAACTTTCAGCCAGGAAGTTACCATTACTAAGTTTGAATTTGCAGCATGCTTAACTTGTTTACTAAGAAGATTTTGTTCTCTGCTAAACTATTGCTTAATAAAAACCATGACATGTTCCCTTCAAAAAGTTGTATGTTTTGTGCAGAATGAAGAGCATTATTGTTGCTATCAGACTTCAGGATAAATCCTGGGCACAGACCTAGAAGGATGAGGAACCAATATCTCTAAGAATTTAAAATTCAATCCCTAACTTTTTCACTTTTCAAAAGCTGCTAAGAAAAAACAAACAAGCAAAAGCAATTACAACAAATGCAACAGAGGTCCACTGATATGGAGATTGCATCAGAGGCCGCAGATAATTCCTTCTTTCATTGTCAGACCAGAAAATTTCATTTTCCTACACACTTAAGACTGGGTGGCAGAGGTCCTAGTTCCCTGTGATATAGTGAAAGCCATGCTAAGTTCCCCCATTATCATTAATGAATTTATGCAACAGAAGACATGCTTAGACCAGTTCTTGACTGCTTTGTACCCTCAGCACAACCTGCTAATCTGTCTTTGACCAGAGTCTTGTGGTTCAACACTTCAGGCTAAACGAGAGAAGGATGAGGAACCAATTGAGACTGTCACTGGGCAAAGCAGGCTGTAGCAGAGCTCATCCATCGTCCTTCTGGTTTCTTATCTCTTTGTAACTTGAATTCAAGCAGCTACTACTGACCTAAGAAGCAGGTAGCATGCTGGGCCCAATTTATTTTTTTAATTCCTATCCCATCATGAACCTACAGCTATACTCCACAGGGACACTTCAACTAATCTGTCCCAGCATAAAATTCTTAAGTGCAAAGGGTAGATCAACAAACCACTTTCAGAAGCGGGTTCCAGCTGTGGAACTCAACCTAATCTTCTCTGTTGGTAATGAACATAAGCCTGGGTGTATTCAAAACTAAAACTAACCCCAGCTTCTTAGTAAGACTCCCTGCAGTGATGGCATCTTCCCAGGCTAACCAGCTGATCTTAGAGAGAAGAGGAGGACGTAGAGAGACAAGCACGTATATTAAAAAGAACTAGAAATTGCAAATGTTTTACTAAACAGAATTTTTAAAAGATGAGTTCCATACTGTGGATTGTTACATTTTTTAATAACATAAAAGTAAAATTACCTTTTATGTAACTGTATGGCCACTCATAGATATCTTGATTAAGCAGGATAGCAAAGTCTGAGGCATCCTTCCATCATTCTTCTGTTCCCTTAAGATGTGACCAGTCAGGAGCAGCCCCTCTGCTATGGAAGGACTCTGGTATGAGGGAACATGCTGGTGTGCTGCTGGGTTCTGAGTTGCCCCAGCTGAGTAGGTACAGAGGAAGTCAGACTGTCAGTCCACCTGATATTAACTTAGTTCAATCTCTTTTATGGACTGGTATACAATCAAGGACAACCTCTCCAAGCCCGTGAGCTCAAGCCGTGATCTGACTACATGCAAAGAGAAGAAATAAGAGAGACACGATTTTTTTTCTGGGATCTGGCCATGTTAGGTAAGTAACCTGATGAAGCTCAGGGAGCCCTAACTACATGGTGCTACTGCTGAGACTACAAAGACAGCCACAAGAGAGATGAGACAAGCTATGCTATAGTTTTAAAAGCATTTTTCTGCTTCCAAGGCATTGCAGATAGCAGATGGCTTCACCACACTCTTTTTGCTCTTGGGTTACTCCTAGTAAGTTTCTAACATTTTAGAATGAAAATAAGTGTTTATTAGTGGATCTATGGAGTTCTTGTATTATAGTTGATAAAACAACATTAAAATCAAAATAAATATTTGTTTCAAAGAAATATTTGTTTCCACACAATTCTGAAACTATTCACCTGACAGGCTAATGTTTATAGCCCACAGTTTTGCCCCGAAATCTTTAAGGCAAGTGGAGGGAATTAGAAGCCATAATTGTAAAAATATCCTTTTACATTGTAATAGCCTTCTTTCAAATCACATCTGATTTTCTAAGTCCCTATTCTTTTTCTTGCCCTTATTCACATATGTTGATCACTTAAGCCAAAAGGGGTAAGACTCAAATGAGAAAGAGATGTATTCGTGTAGAGATATTCATAGCAAGACTGTTAATATTCATAGGACATCTTAAAAAGTCATTTTATTTGATTCTCTTTTTTTAAAAACAGAACTTCAAAGCCTAGATGTACAGTAGATGCAAAGGATTTTCTGTACATTTTGTGACCTATTGTTTAGTTAAACTGTGTAACAGATCCCTTGTTAAATAATAATGCTGAGTGCCAGTAGGAATATAACAACTTTTTGAGTTCAATCTACTCTCAGTCAAGGTCAAAAAGAGCTGGGATCAAACTCAGTGAGTTTTCTAAAGCTTGCCCTAAATATAATCAAAGTTCATAATTAAGAAGACTCATTTCATCAGTCAACTTCATGTTTGCACAGCAGTGGGAGTAATTATAACACAACTCGTTTTTTCAGGTTGGCTTGAACACTTGACCTTATAAGCAAACTCCTTTTTCCACCCTTCCTAAGATGCAAAGCCAAACCATTTGCTTTTAACAAAACAGAGCTGTCAGTTTGACATTTCATAGCATGTTTAAATGCTTTCTCTCATTAAAAAGATAGTTTATCCTTAAAATAGACATTTACAGGCTATTTCTACTAATTTTTACCACGTAAAGATTAAAAAAAAAAAAAGTTTCTGCTTTCTTGACATTTCCTTAAGGTCATCAGTTGAACTGTATTTGTTCTAGCCTTTAGAATACACAGAAATCTTCAAATCCAAGCAAATGACAGGATGCCTCAAGGGCATTGTTGCCTTGATATTCCTCTTGCATCATGCCAACATTTACTGACCAAAGAATGTGAAATCCAAATGGAGAACTACAATTGTTTTCAACAGCAGTCATGTGTGGGCAGATATTCATCAAAACTAGTTGTACACAGAAAGAGTAAAATAAATATGAGAGAATCTCATCTCCATTCTGTCATCCCAGAGTTAAGGCTCCAGTCTAAAGCCAAGTGTCTGATGGTTCATTTCAGTCAATGAAAAACAAAACAGGCTCCTTCCAAAGGAGGAAGTAGTTTTCCATTTCTTTGTCACTTTTTTTTAGGACATGTGCTAAAGTATATTTTCTCTCAGTTAGAGACAGAAGGAGATTATGTGCTAGCTTTGTTACAGAAGTTACAGAAAAGAAGCCTCAGGTTGAGAATCTACGTTAGAATATCTGTCCCTGGGGAGATCCAATGTCATAAGGGGATGCCCAAAAAATAGAGGTGGAAAGAGGGACAGGAACTTAGTCTCCAGCATGGCCATTTGATATCAAAATGGAGCAAATATTATAGCAGCATAATTGAGAAAATAAGGGGAGTATTTGATTATTGACTGATAATGCTTTCATATTAAAATTGGTGCATTGCTCATCTTTTTTGCTCTCTATTGAACAAAAACTATTGAAAGTTGTGACAAAACTGTGAGTAGATTTTACTGGAGAATTATCAAATGAGTGAATGAAAAAAATTCATGTTGCAATTGATTAAGTCAGACTAAAATTTTGTTAGGTCCTTAACGTACTCATCTTTCTCATGGAGTGATTTCTATTAAAATACTTTGATTTCTATCTGAGACATTTGGACTGTAAAAATCAAGCCATACAGAAATAGGATATTGCTAGATGATCTGACATTCTGATTGAATTTTGGGATGCAGTCATCTGTTGGGAAATACGCTCTTAAAAAAGCTACATAATCTACAAAGTGTGAAAGTAGACTACGGATTAAATGATGGAAATTGCATTTGAGAGACAGTAGGTGTAGAAAAGTTTAAAAAGTTGAAGTAGACAAAAAAAAACAGATTAAGAAGATTCAGGTCAAAAAAGAAAAAAGCTTACATTTCATCTGATTATTATGAAGTCTTTTTAAAGTAACTTTACTAGAGTAATAACTTCACTGAGTCAAAAGCTTCTCAAAAGCTTCTACCCCTAGGCCCAGAAAAAACTGACATCTCCCCTCCTCCACATTTTTTTTTTTTTTTTGCCACTCTTCTAAACTCTGGAAACTAAAAACCAATTTGTCTCTTTCTAGTTAAAGAACCTCCCTTATGAAAGTCTACGTTGTGAGACAAACTTGCTAACAATTTTGGTGACCTGGTTAATCTGTTACACATAGGTGGTACTGACTCTTTCATGGCTCCTTTGGTATTTCAGCAGTAATGCATTCAAAGTATTTTGGTTACCAAAGTGAACAGATATTGCTCAACAAGTAAAGGTTACACTTTTATGTAGTAGAAACAACATTTAGAGGTTAATTGTTTTTTGCCACTGGAGAGAGGATGCCATTTTTCTACCCTTTTTAACTGCAACTACAAGTTTTTACAACATGTATTTTTGATAATCATAACTTTATGAGGATTTTAATGTAACACAGTAAAGTGCCTTGCTGGTCTCTGTATGGGCTTGTTTGTTTGTTTGTTTGTTTGTTTGTTTGTTTGTTTGTTTGTTTGTTTGTTTGTTTGTTTGTTTGGGGTTTTTGGGGGGGTTTTTTGGTGAACTAGAAGAGATTTCTATAGGACTGTTATGTTTTTATAGAGTATTTTAATTCCTGGAATTGCTATGTGTATCACATTATCCATACAAAACATACTAACCCTGCCATGTAAAAAAATGGACAGCTGGGTATTTTAAAGGTCCAATTTTAATGTAGATTAAAAAAAGCCATTTAACAAAATCTCACACAAAGTCCCTTAGATTTTATCATGGATGACTAACATATCTAATATTTAGCTTTAAAATCCAACATCACTTCATTTCCTCTCTTCCAGACTAGATTAAGAATTCTTCTCCCAATAGAAATGACAAAGGTTAAAGAAATCCCCCAAACTAAAAAAAAAACCCAAGCCTGCTTGAGGAGGAGAGAAACATGAAGCATTTTACCTATAAATATGAAATCTTCTGAATTAGAATATAGATACCTGAGATGAAGTGCACGCCTACGTCTATCTCATTGCAAAAAACCTCCTCTGATTCAAATCATAGCTGTGATCAAAAGGGATCCTCTCCAGTTATGCAGAGCTAATTGTATGTGCAGACCAGGTTGTTGGAGACTGCTGTGGAATGCTGGTTTCAAAAAGAGCCTCAGGTTTTCACAAACTCGGGGGGAAGCACGCAGAGTTCCTGTACTCACGTATCACTGCGGTAGTCCTTACACCCTAAATGTATTATGAGATGGCTTCTTCTTAGCAAACCAGAAGTGAAAACTCCCCAGAAGTTGATCCATTCCTTCTGTTGGAATCATGTTTACGGTTATAATTTAAACAGCACTATTTTTCCTTTGGGCATGTCACAAGAATCAAATGGAAATGACACAACTGTGTTCCAGGTATTCAGGTATTCTTTTGTTTATGGCTAAATATCAATCATTCCATATCAGCGGTCTGATTTTCAGAAGTTCCATGTTTTATGGGCTACTAAATTTAGTTTGTCTGAATGCAACACTTGATTTCTCTAATATTTGAGACTCAGAAAATTGTGCCTAATTTCTCTATAGGCATTGTCATTGCAAATGGTAAAATCCCTACCTGGAAATGAGAAAAATTCCGTACTTATTCACAGTAAGATTCTTGTGCAGTAAATCCAAACTGCTCCACTGGATTTACAGCAGGCTAGAAAGAGAGCACCAACCAAAGTATGATTTCCACATGAGACATTTGTTCTTCAGAAGCACTGTACTTTTTTTCTTGCATATAAAATGCTGATTGTCTTTTATTAAATTATGAACAGATAATAATTTTATTGCAATTTTTTTCTCCTGAATCTTGCTGGTCTGCCACATAGTATATTTTTTTTTAATAGTACCATGTATGTAGCCTTCAGCATTACCTAATTAGGAAAATAAAGTAGCACTTAATTTTATCTTTTATTAACTACAGAGGCTTCTGCTTGACTTTTATTAAAACAAGGAGGAGGTAGTTGTATTTACATTTTTTGCCACTTATTTGAGGTAGCAATTCTAGGAAGTTGCAAAAATTATAATTAAATTATGACATTCATTGTGTATTCTTACTTCAAAGAAGAAAAAAATTGAATGAAGTAACATATCCTATTAATCACAGAGATTTGAATCCATCTAATCTTTTTCTATAATTTTGGCTAGACATCTATTATAATGTCAAATACTATTAGTGAAGCTTTAGCTACTCAATACGTGCAACACAAGTTCTTGCATGAGAATTGACACAGCAGAGCTATAAGACAATAAAAGGGCAGCAGGGCCTGTGGCCTCTGCTCTGCAATTCTGTAATGTGAAGAAAAAGCGAATTCACTAGGAGCTGTCAACTCTAAAACATCTCAGTTCAACGTGATTTCACCAAAGATCAAATGGAAAAGGCTAATCTTGTTTTCTAGACACTTAAATCCCATTTTCCCAGGCAGATTTACCCCAGGTTCATCCAAATGTGTCTTAAGCAGAATATCTTATTCTGAAGTGTCTTTTTTTTTTCTAATACAACAGGCACAATAGCACTGAATACATCAGTGTCACAGTTATTGTTTCCAAAGATCAGGCAGAAGGCCACAAGACATCTATGGAAAGTAGAAAGCATGTCACTAATGTTCTTACAGTATATTTATATTTTATTAAAATATTTATTTATACTTGCATATCAGAAATTTTCACCTTGCTATCTTCTCACACTTGTAATCATCCTGTATTCGTAGAAAGCAACACAAACCTTTAGCAGTTTTTCCTAGGGCCTTTAAGTTCTTTTTGCTTTTGTTTAAATAATAGATTGACAGGGATGCAATTTACTAATACTTGATGTTTTGTACATGAAAGATATCCTGCTGCTCAGTCAAATGCATGCTACCATAATAGTTAAAATGAGACGAATAAACCATGTAGCCAAAATGTTGCTTAAGATTGGTTACCTACAGAAAAACTGTAAAGATCTTGCAAATATGAGATTTTAAAAGGTATTTTCCCCTTTTGGCATGGAATATTTAACTCTGAAAGAATTGCTTTGTCCTTCTCTAAAGATTTGCTGTCTCCATTTCTGTGGTTTTTCCCATTTCCCTTCAGTAAGATTTTATTTTTGATTCAAAAAACAAAGTATTAAAATGAAGTAACACCTATGTTGTACTTAATTAGCAGGAAAATTTATCAAGTATTTACCAGCAAATCTGACTCAAGTCACAGTGTTTATAAGCTACACTTTGGACATAATTTAGTGTCTTGTGCTCATTATTTGCCTTGGGGATGGGGATGAGGGGGAAGGCAATATTCTGATAGTAATGAAATCTCAAATTTACTAAAAATTAATAACAAAACTTTCCACTATTCTCAGTGTGAAAGCTTCATGCCTGGTGTTTTGCTTTTTAGGCAGAACAGTACACAATGAGGAAGTCTAGACATATTTTGATTTTACAAATGCATTGGTCTTGGCAAAACTGATAGCAATATAGCACCAGTGTTTTGTGTTGCAAAACCAATCACTAATTCTCCATCAAGTTCGGTCCTGTATTGAAAGCAAGGGAGGTGTTCCTTTTCCAACTTGGCATACTCAGTAACATATCTTTCTATTTCTTCATTCTATTGGAATGAAAATGTAATTTAAGGACAAGATGAGGCTTACACTAAGCTGATTCTGTCATTAGAAAAGTGCTTTATTTTCCTTTTTAAAACTAGTACTTATTTTGAATAGAAGAAAACAAGCCAGGAATCTTGACAGTTGGTGCTATTTTAACAAACAGCTCCCACAAGAATACTTCCTTTTTAAACTGTGGAAACTTACAGGTATGTCTGTTCAGAAGTGGAGGGCAAGGCTTAACTGTCCCTCTGTTAAAAAAAGACCTTTTTTTTCTGTATTTTTCCCCTTTTAATCACAACTGATGGAGCAGGAAAAACCTCATAGACCACTTTAAGCCTCTGGAAATATTTATACCTAGTTCTGAAAGCAAAACAAGAAAACCTCAAAAATATTTCTCCTCCCTTAAATAAAACATGCAAATTAATGTTTTGCAACTTTGAAGAAGAGAAAATAATAAAAACAAATGCTATACAATATGGGAAATTTGCTAAAACCCCAGGATTTTTCTCTTCAGATACAGAGCATCAGATTTTTTTTTTTCTGTTAAAAGAAATGCAATAATTCCTTCTTGAACTTCGTATGAATAAAAATTTGTAAAGGTGATTTAGTAAAGCCATAAAAGTCCATCAGAGCAGAGAATTCTTGCCAGTCTCTGTAAAACTTCAGCAATACTGTTAAAGATGACTAGTGGGAACCCACAGCAAACCACCACAGAGCATGAGCCAAAGACTAAAACCACATATTACCAAATTTCTTTTCCTTGGTATCACATAAAATGTAGTAAATACAAATTGAGAAAGATGGGAGTCTATTGTTTTCAGTCTATTATGATCATTACCATCTCAGTCCATAAACTGAAGGTACAGGAGTTTATAAGATGGAACATTTAGTTTTAAGGTTGCATATTAAGTAATTTTGATGACACTGCTTTGACCAGACAGAGAAAAACTGTGAAATGTATAATTTAGTGTTGCAAAGAAAATGCAATCCTAGCCAAGGACTTTTTTGTGTGACTCTGAATTTGAATTCTTTGAAAGGAATTTTCATTTGGGACAAAAATCCAAAACTTTCTGGCTGCAAAAAAGAGGGGAAAATGCTAGAAACAAATTAACTACAAATAACAAGCGAACAAACAAACAAATGCATTAATCAGAATAAAGAGACCTAATAAACTAGTAAATAAATAATGAGTGATCTCAGTTAAGACAAAAAAAAAGAAAAAATAGAAAGCAAAACCCAAGCAGTTAACAGATGAAAATATCTTTACTTTCTCCATTAAAAATAACTAAAGCAGCTATTTTACCTTATTACTACAGTATTTTAACTTAAAATACTACAGAATAAGAAATAAGAGAAGAGACAAAAATAATAAAAATACTAGATTAGGCGGCATGTATCAAATTACATTACATATTTTGCTCATAATAGACAGTACTAGACTTTTTTTTATCATTGCCTACTTTAAAAAAGTGAATATGAATATATTGTCACCCAATCAGAGTAACTATGAAAACAATGCAAAATGTCAGTAAAGGAAACTAGTAAGGACATTAAAAAATCTGAACACATATTTTTTAGAGGATGGAAAATTCTGTCTGATGCAATGTATTAGTCATTTTTAAAGTGATCAAATCAACATGTAATTGTCTTCATAGAAGATATTGTTTATATTGGTTAAGTGAGAAATAGTAACTTTTTTGAACCATAAGTGACTGAGAAGCAATAAACATGAAAATCATAAAGCCATTTTCAGGCAGCTGTATCCTCACAGAAATGTTTCTTTTTCAGAGAAGTAAGACTTTTTTTTCTAGAGGTAAACCCTGACATAGTATAAAAAATGCTTTCCTACTTTCTGTTTTCTTGTTAGGTACCCTCACATATTCCTCGAATAGATGCAGCTTGTACTGGTTGAATGGAAATACTGGGGAAAAAGGGTCTCTCCAGCCTGCTATCTTAACCCTTACAGTGACCAACTGCAGGAACCTGAGGAAGATGAAAGCAAGCACATAGCTATACTTTCTCAGAATATTATCTAAACCTCAGCAAGATGAAGCTTAAAAACTTCTTGAGCAGAAACATTATCTATTTTTCTATGTAACAGTTCTTATTTTTCTTCCAGGAATCTGAACTGTCATACTTTCAGATCACATAGATTTTCACTATCCATAACACCATGTGGCAGCTCAATAAGTTGTGTGAAGAATCATCCTTGGTTTGCTCTGAATATAACTAGTTTTATTTTATGCCTCTCATTCTTAAGACAGAACTGAAATAAATCCCTATCCATCTTCTCCACATTTCATTTTGTAAGCTTCCTTCCATATGTTTTTTTGTTTTCTTTTTTTTGCGAAGGGCCCTAGTCAGAATGCTTTTTGCTCATGCAGATGATGGTTTTTATACAATTGATGACATTTGTCATCCTTCTCTAAACCTTTTTTCATGCATAACTGACAGGAATAAAAAAGAATTGTATACAGTTCTTTTATGTTTGTTACAGATAAAAAAAATCACAGTGGTGTTTTCTGTTTAATTGCTTTATTACATTCTTAATCATTTTTAACACTGGCTAATAATTAGGTCAAGAAATATTCCCTATATAGTTACAAAAATTTGCTCTTGGAGAGAAATCTAAACAAACAAAAGTTTGCTTTCATATTGTCACACAACTTTTTGTGCCAAGCCTATGACTCAATTTTGAAGTTACAGATACTTTACTAAAGATCCAAAGTAGAAATCAAGCAACGCTTATAAAAAATTGCTCAGTTTGCTAATATCACACAACCTTCCCTCGCTAGGAAGTAGTGTTAGTTAGTATTCCCAGCACAGCATACTAATGCTGTAATAAATTGTTCTTTCTAAAGTCTCACCTGACTCATACAGACCATCCAGAATCTTCTTTGGAAATAAAGACACACTAATACTTTAGGTCTTCATTCTGTGGGCGAGGAAAGACTCAAAAGTGCACTGTAGCACTTGAAAGGGCCTACCAGTGCTATTGCTGCTAGAATGAGATCAGGCACTCTGTTAATGTCACCCCACATGCACCCCACAGCATTTTTCTATGTAGTGGAGAGTAATTTATATTAATGCTCTGTGTGAACAGCAGCAGAGTGATCTGCAGGAGCTGCTGCTGTTGTATCAGTCAGTGTCTCAGAGGCCGTTCTGCCCAGTGAGCCACTGACAGCGACATCTGTCACAGTCATTCAACTGACGGGCATTTCTGGAAAACTGCATTCATAGGAAAAGATGTGTGTACAGGAGATAAAATATTCAGTTGGGTTGTGGTCAAGATGTTTCCTCCCACCAGCTCTCAAAAGATTTACAGTTTTCAGTTTGAGTTTTCTATTATACAAGAAAAGATAATTTTAAGCGATCTTCATTTTGAATTTAGGGTTAGTTAAAGAGCAGGAAAATCTTAACAGACCAAGTAAAATGAAGTCTTGTTGCAATCCCAATGTTGCCTTTACTTCAGACATTTGGGTCCAGAAAGCTTAAAACAAATGAAAAATCAAAGGTAGAAACATTTAATGTAGCAGAAATATAAGACAACCAACAAACTAAAGCAAGTACTAATAAAAAGAAGGGACCAATTTGCAATCAGTGAATGCAGCACTAATTGAAACAAACCATAACTACAAGTCCTCTAGATAGATCTAGATGTTTTTTAAGACATGTTACTAAACTGAAGCTAACAAATTTTTACATATGATATTATCCTGGTCTGATCAGCTTTAAATCTGGCAAAACAAAAAATGTCTTTTATTCCTTTCCCTCTTCCAACTCCCAGTAATATTTCCTAGTAAAACAGAGTATTTACACATCAGTGCTATGTGCACTCTTTAATCAGATGACCTTGCTTTCCTAGCCCACAAAATACAAAAGGTGTGGCAAGGATCTGAAAGGCCTATTAGCCTTTTTTCAGAAGGTATAATATGAACATGTCATATTTATTAGTACTTTTTGGCATCAAAAGTACTTGGAAAGAGAGGTTAAAAACTAGAAAACATTTGCTACTGTTCAAGCTAACAGCATCAAAATTTGTAAGTAATATGGTCTCTGAAATATCAGTATAATTTTAACTGTGCTCATCTTACAAGTCCTGTGCATTTCAGGTAAGAGCTCTTGTGATATGAATTATCAAACTGCCTGTTGTGGCTCCCTGTACTTCCACTTCTCTGCTTTTCCTTTTCAATTGCCCAGCATGGAACATCCATACAAGTGCAGTTCAAATGACATAAATGGATCCATATGCACTGGTGAACTCACAAGCTAATTTGTCCAACTGAATAGTAACCAAAAAGCAGATCATAAGCCTCATTTTTGCAGTTTTTTACTTGTTGGTCAGTATTTGAAATGCCTCTGAGGTACTACCTAACAAGAAGAGTTCAGAAATAAATACTAAAAATGTGAACTTTATAGATGTGAAATAGAATTACAAAGAAGAGTCAAGAGGTTCTATTGGCTTTTTGGAATATTCTCACATAAGTTGCTAATACATATATATTGATATATATGTATTAGCAATATGTATATTGCGAATACATATATTGCTAATACATATATATTGCTAATACACAATATATTGAACTATATATTATGCCATATTCACCACTATGTAAAATGTTTTATGATAGAAATTGTATCTGTGGTCATGGCTGAAACTTTTTTTTTTCCCACTCATTTATTCAAATATAACCATTTAAGAATAACTAACACCTGCTATAGAATAAAAATGCTCAAGTAGTGTGGTCTTCCAAAAATTCTTGTCACAATCAATTCCCAGATTACTGTTCCCAGATTACATTCTGCTTGCACATTGTATGTGTTGTTCCAGAGGAATGCCTCTCTTACAGAGACGTGATTGCTGGTGAAACATGGTGCTCAAGGCGTGGCTGGGGTGCAGAGAAACAGGAGGTATTCACTCCTAAAAAAATAAGGAAACATTACAAAATCATATTCAGGATATCATGTACCTAGAGATCTATCTCTGCTAGAGCAGGGTAGGAAATGACAGCACTGTTTTGTAATGGATGAAGCTCAGGTCTAATACAAAAGACAATACAGCAACTGTAAGAGAGGAAAGCAGCTATCATGGTCGATTCTGTGGTGAGAAGAATGCTTTTGTTTGAGAAACATTACAAGAGCTGGATAATGTATGGTCTGCAGTAAACAGAATAGAAGAGAGGATTGACTACAAGAGTAGACAAGACTTTTGAGACTCTGAAGTTGCCTGCCACAACTGTGCAGGCAGTAATACATGCTGGAACACATCACACACATCAGCTAGAGGGACTTCACAGATGAGCACACCTTGAGAACTTAGTGTAAGATGGAGGTCCTAAAATTCACCTTGAAAGTCCTCTTTCAGCAAATGCCAAAAAAATCCCAAACTAAACAAAAAAATCCCCATAAAATAGGGACTGGTTTCTCCCGAGTGCCTGGCCATTTTCTCCAAGTTCTAATGGAAAAGAAAGTGTAAGATGAAGGCTCCAATATGATAAGATTCCTAATTTGTCATTTGGATACAAAGCAGAACAGCTAGAAACAAATCACAACCTCAGTGCAAGAGGTGGTAAGTGCAATACAAGTAAGCATAATGACAAAATCACAATTGGTGAAGCACAGACTCTCCCACACGCCCTTCTCAATTTCTGTTTTCTAATGCTAGGAGTCTCAGTTAAGAATTTAAAATGGGAAGAAGCATTTTTCAAATCTTTACAGTGAGTTTATTTACTCTATATGAATCACTAATAAAAAGTGATGGTAACAACATTAAGGAGAAGGCTTTCAGGGAAAAACAACAAAGTACAACACTGTTAGGCCATGAGTTAGCAAACTTCAATTTGCTGGCTGTAGCCTCCAAAAGACAAAGGAAAGGTGTTGTAGGGGTCAAACCCAAGGATTAGAATGATTTATTGCTTAAGCATCTATGATATATAGGTTAAAGGACTTATCAGGGCATTAAAATTAGATTATATATGCTAGAACCATGTACAGTAAATCATTAGAATTTCTCTGAACCCTAGATAATTTTCCAATACAAACAGAACCAGGTCCAACACACAATCTTTCCAGGAGACTGCAGCTTAAACACTGAGCCAGAAACTGGTTACCTAGGGACCAGTAATGATGCCTTGTTTATATTATCGATGAACAGAGGACATTTGCAAGCAACACCCACTCACTCATTCTCATATATCACATACACAGTACATTGAAAGGGCTAAATGTTCAGCAAACTCAGTATAATGAGCCAAAGTTAGTAGTGGAGTGGTAGTACTGCTCCCAAGAGACACGGAGTGTTTATTTGCTATGTGGGCCTGGGAACTTAGGTCATATTCCTAGTCTTAAAATGACAAATAGCATTAAAATTATGGGTATCTTCTGAAGTGAAAAGCAGCCCATGTGGTCTGCTAACTACTTGAGTTTCTTTAAAAATAAATGGTAATTTAAAGTCTGCACTGACCTGTAAGTCCCTATCATTTCAAGGAAAATTGATAGTTGGATATAATCTATGAGGGACTGAGATCCATGTAAAAAAGAGGTAAAACATTGTCAGCTATAAAATTAAAGGTAAGCTGTGACAATCAGTAAAGGCAGGAATGCCATGTCTGTCTCAGAATTACAATAAACCTGCTTATCCTTAAGTAACTTACATTTTCCATGTAAGACTACACTAGTATCCACTGCCAAAATGTGGTATGCTATGCAAAAAGATGTAGTTAGAAAGGCATACTATGTTCCTATTTTCAGCAGTTTTCATAAGGATATCATGAAAACAATTGTAATAACAATGTGAATAATTTATAAACTGCATATGGAACTGTATCCTAGTTTTTCTGTCCATCTAGTTTTCTGTTGTCATCCTACCTTTAACCAGCTTAGACATAACAAAAGCTTCAAGGGGACAGAGATCTTTAAAATATAATTAAAAAGCATTCATCCCCACTGTTTGAATTAGTTGTTTAACTTCGTAAACATCTGTCCAATCACAGGACTTCACACAATAAGATAATTAGAATAATGAAATTAATTGGAATATTTTTTCTAATGTTTACTGGAGGTAACTGGAGCAAAAAAAGAACTGAACCACTAATAACTAATTTATAATAAGATGCAGCCAAGAATTCAACATATTTGCTTTACATAGACCACTGTTAATTGTTTACAGTCAAATTGAATAGTGATGCTTTTCCTCTCTTGCCCCAACCCTTGAGGAGAAAATATAAAAGCTGAATTAGTCAAAACATGTTTTTCTCTAGTCACTCTTTCCATACAAAAACATTGGGAAATAAATGGAAGCTTAGGAAATTTTGAGAAGGTAGTAGCTCAGAGATTAAACTTACACAAAAACTTAAATTGAATAATTAAATTGGCTTATGCCTTAAATCAGATAAATAAGCATGTAACTGGAGTGATACGGACACTTTATCCCAGCAAAATATCCTGGGTTAGTCTGGGTGACTTAATCTAGAATTGCTACAAGCTCACAGGTGTAAACTCTTATCCTAATTGCACTCCACCATCACTTGCCTACTGCATGTCCTGATGTTTCACGTGTGCACAGCCAGAGAGACCAGCACGGCTGCGTAAGAGAAGCTTTTTCCTGGGGACAACTTTCTCAGGGAGAACTTTTCTAGTCAGCATTGAAAGATTTGTATCCTGAACAACTGTTAAATAAAGAGCCTCACTCTTCCCAGTAACCCACAGTTTGCCATTCTAAAGACTAATCAAGTTTTTGCTCTTAAAACCCTTTTTTGCTACCAGCCTCCATTCATTAGTGTAAAGATCTACAGATTGGAGACCTATGGATATCTGATTGACTGTCTTCAGAACTATTTTGCCCCAAAATGGATTTAGGCTATTACTAACAGGCCTCTTAGTGGCATAATAGTACTTTACCAAAAAAATTAATGTTTTGAAAACACTCAGTCCAAGACAGGAGACACATTCTACTCACTATAAAAATCTCCTTGTCAAGAACTTTGAGAGATCATCACACCATGGTTAGCTATTTTTAAATTAAAAGACTTAAAATGTTGCTGAGATCACACTCAAGACTGGGAAAGAGACTGCACTACAATCCCTGGTTTTGTCCAAATTTTTATCATATTTTTGGATTAACTTCCCTTGCTTGCCTGATCCAGCAGCTGGAGGGATAAATTCCAGATCATTTGGTAAAATCCTTTTTTCATAGGAGAGAGACCTGAAATTGACCAAACTAAGTTCTTTCCTTAGGTAATGTGGTATTTATACATAATGCATTATTGTAAACTGAGATTTTATGGAAGATGAAAAAACCAACACGGCTAATAACCATACCCAAAGCTATACCCAAGCCACAGGTAATTAAAACCATGGAGATAAATACTGTCTTTGAAATCACAATTTAAGCTACTATTTTCACAGTAACCTAAGGCAACAAATATTTAGGCAAGTATATAATTCACTCCCAAGAGCTCAAATGTGACAATAAATGTATTTTTAATTCACCCTCTGGGAGGCCAGGCAGTTCCTGCCAGGTATGATTTTTAAAGGAATTTTTGAAACAATTACTTTTGAGAGAAGAGTCACACAAAGCTGCAGGGGCATGGCCCAGCACAGGCACATTTGAAAGGTTTTGAAATGGCCAAACTTTCTGTACACAGAAGGGCTAAACATTTCTTGTTTCTGGGTCAGAGGCGATCAGGACCTTTGCCCTTCGAGCTATGGATCTCTTACACAGGCAAATTACTTACACTGCAATACTTCATAAACAACAGGAGCCCCAACGTGTCCCACTAGGCGTTACAAATAAGGTGAGGTTACACTCGCCATAGGTTTGATTTGGATGGAAATGAGCCTCCCTGGGAAGTCTGCTTAAGCCTTTTAAATAATGCCTGATCAATGGCATGGCAATTTGGTTTTAGAATTGTACGTAATAATGCTGCTTTGCTATTTTAGGAACTTTGCTGGTATGAGTCAGCATAAATATTCTATTCAGATTTTTTTTTAAAATTAGAAATATTACACAGTAGATGAAAAGGAAAATACATCTAATTTGCTTGAGTGATTTTTGCTTTAGATGAATTCGGGATTTTACTGCTTTCTCTAATATGTGCATAAATAAATACTTAAAATATGATGTGGAAACAGGAGAAAAATGCAAATTAGCATGATGCCAAAAATGGCACTTTGTCTAGGCCTGCCCAATTCTTGTTACCAGTGAGTTCCGTACCTTCTCTTAGTTTTAAGTATTCAGAGCCTAAAACAAAAAAATTACATTTGAAGGAGAAAGTAGAAGCCCACGCTTCCCAGAAGAAAGGAAAAGAAGCTCTAATTATTTCACTTTTCTCGAACAAATAACATGCACATATAACCCTGTTATATATGTTATGTTTCAATAGATGTTAGCGTGAGAAATGGAATGATTCCTGTTGGAATTATGCCTTTCACCTTTAAAGTAGCATCATCTCTTATTTGTTTTTCCTTCAATTCAGTTTCCTTAGGAAACACCTTAAAGCTCCAAGAATTAAGAGATATGTCAACATTCAGTTCTCTACATTCAGAGGGATGCACAGAATGAAGTCACAAGACAACTGCCCATGATTCAGTAGCACTTTGCTCAAAATAGAAAGAGCGAGCTAGGGTAAAAATTTTCCCTTTTTTCCCCTACTGTTTTAATGCTTGGTGTGTGATTCAGGCTGTTAGAACACTAGCAATAAACAAACATTTAGGTGTGCTCCAGTCATATTAAGCACATCAGTATATGTAGAGTTGTAGTCATTTACCCAAGATGCAAAAGTCATAAGAATTGCCCTTCCCCTCAGGAGACTAATAAGTAACCAATTCAGACTATATTTTTAACTGTTTTTCTGGAGCTGAAAGAGCTCCTGAAACAGCAACTTCAAGTTTATTGGATCAAAAACAAGGAACAGAATTTAAAAATACATTTAAAATCTACTAAATGGAAAACTCATTTAGGAGGTGGGAAGATGACATAATTTCCTTATTTTCAAAGTTTAGGCAACAAAAAAAATGTCTTTTCCTTGGACAGGTAATACAAAATTAGATACTTTAGAGTTACCACTGATTCTTACTTCAAAAACACTTGGATTTTTCTTTTTATTCTTTTTAGAATATCAGAATTTTTAATGATATAACAGCATTTCAAGATTGAGAAAGAAGGTCCTTTTTTGGTGTATTTAATACCAAGTCCCTCTCTCCTTACTGCAAGGGCAAAGACATTTGGACCTACTGTTTTGGTAACTTTTTTCTGGTTAACGTTTTTCGGCCAAAATTTTGCCTGTACACAAACATCCCAGTCTTCTGGGCTGTACAAGATCCATAAAAACAGCACAAAGCCTGATGAAGTAAGATATAACATTTTGCTTCTTTGTGATCTCTTCCATTGAACTTTTCCAGGAATCAGGAGTAGTCATCAGAAATCTGATTGCACTTAAAATTCAATATAAAATTGCACATCAAAGATGAAAAAAGAAAAGTTTAGCAACACCAGTGGTGCTTGTTAATTAGATGCTAACACACCAGTTGTGCTGAGGGGGTGGAGAGGCAAATCAAAGTACTTCTGTTTGTGTATTCTTTCCCTGGGTTTAAAGTTTACCCACGAGAAAAGTCAAATTACAGGTTAAATATTAGTATGTTTTACACATTTAAAGTTGTCTTTTTGTAGTGTGCTTTGTATTGATTGTCCAAATCCACTGAGTAGGGAACAAAACAGTAAGTAAATTACTTAAACTAAGTAATTACTTAGACACTCAGGTCACAAATTTTTAGTAAGAGTAGAAGATGTGACAACAACCTAAAATGAATTATCAATGCTACAATCTCAAACAAGAAAAACACCTCTCTAATGACCATTTTTCCACTCTGAGAAGGAAAAAAAGAACACTTTTCACAGGAAGATCTCATTTCATTTAATTTTTTCTCTTCACTTACTCCATTAGTTTTCCTTCAGTTACAGATTGTCAGTTGAGGTATAGTTTCTCTCATTTGCCCATCTAATTCCTCTCACTTTATTAAAAAGCAACTCGCTATCTAAAACCAACTTGGGGCACTCAAATTGCATTAGAAAACATCTGCTACACCTACTGAATTTTTTTTTGAAGAAAAAGTGTATCAAAGTAACATGATTGCCTGCATTTTGACCCAACCACCAAATCCCAAAGGATTAACATAACTTTTCACAGTTCCAGAAATTACCCTGGATCTTATTCTATCTCCCTCCTAATTCCAGAAATATATTCACCACTTAAAAATCCATCTGCAGGCAACAAAAACAACTCTCACACTCTTCTGTATGGCACCTATTAAAACTGGCTTCCATTTATAAAATCCTCTTTCTGTAATAACAATCCCCATTAGAAAATTACGTTGGGTTAAACATAAGAAAATAGGAAGACACATTCACTGAGGTGAAGTGGTTTCAGTAACAGCTGTCTGGCTAAGAAGCTGGACAAGGTAATAAGCTTGAGTGATTTCAGTGGCTGGAAAGAGAAAACACAACCAGAGTGTAAAAAAGCACTTGTCATAACAACAGAGCTGCACTGATTTTGTTGGCAATTTGTGGTATATAAATAACAACATATTTACTCCTACTCATCTATTTAATATTACTGAAATATTATTCAGAAATACTAAATTAGAATCCTTTTTAACATAAACATATTTCTTGTTTGTGATCTTAATGCTATTTTTTCCTCGATTTTTGTATTCCATGCTGTTCCCTTACTTCCCCACCTAAAGGTTCTATGAAGTCAACAAAGCAGGTAAATAAGAATACAAATATTCAATAAAGTATTATAAATCATAATATTTACTTCTAGTCGAATAAGAGCTTTACCAAAGAGGATAATAAAAATCAGGTGCTAAATGCAGACGTGTGTGAGAGGATGTTCTTCCTCAACAACCTATGCACTAATTCCTTACAAGCTTTTCTGAACTCCTTTCCCACTCGTTACAGAAGAAATTTTGGCATCAAAAGAAGTTATCATCCACATCCACATTAGATTATAACATTAAGTAATATTACATTAATGATTAAAAGCAATCTGATTTAGAACAGTCTAATACAGATTAAGTACAATTTGATATTCTTCCACAGAACAAATAAAGTTCCTTTTAGAAACAAGAAAATACTGCCCAAACATTTTCTTTTGTGACACAGATCAATTAATAGCCTGGTCAATACCTGATACAGTGGTCTTCTGCAAATCAGGTATATATTTTTATGCAACACATCAGCAGAATTTTTATGGCACACATATTTATGGTTTTCTTACTTAGATTTTTTCAACTGTTTTGTTAGGTATTTTCTTTGGAACTGTTGCCCATCCTCTCATGGTGATTTTCTACATTTCATTAATTGGAAAAAGAATATGCAGAGTGCAAAACCCTCCTTATTCTATGGAAAGACCATCAGCCTTGTGTTCCTGCTCTTGAGATACTTCACATGGACTTAAAAATTTTAAGCCCCTGAGCAACTTGCATACAAGATTTTGTGCAATCAATAAGGAGCTTTTCAAAGAGATGAGAGAAAAAAAGAGCTGACCTATACCCATCAGTAAGATCTAAATATTCTGAAGTATCTTTCTGAGGGTAGTGACCTTGTACTGTTATGTGTCTGTTAGTAATGAATATAACATGTTGGTATTTTTCTCTTAATCTTTTACATATCCAAGATCTAAACATTGATATTTTTCTTTATCTGTTTCCTTATCTGAGCAGAGTAATTGCAGATTAGTTTCTAATGAGAAACATTTGTTTGCCTTTATCTGCTGGAGAGTCAGGAGGTGATAAAGAAGACATATGTAATCATATTTTTGTGGAGAGAGGTCTAAACTTTATTTAAGTAAAAAATATTTAAAATTGTTCTTATGGGTAAAAACACCATGGGTTTTGTTTTGTTTTTTTATTACTTCTAGTAAAGTTATACCAGTGAATTCAGATCAGTCTACAAAAAGGTTAAATTCATAGTTATGTAGGCATCAATAAAAACATCCATCATTGCTTTTTAATTAATTGGATTCTTTTGCTTGATTGGACTTCATTCTTCAGCATGGATGGCAAGAATGAGTAGTCTCTTCAGTGTCACTCTTTTTTTTTAGATCACTAAGTGCCTGCTTTTTCAGTCCCTAACAATCTTCTTGTATAAGGTTAAACATGTATTTCAACATGTTCCTGAGATCTTTTGATAAATCACATAATAAAAATTGTCCCTCCTTCATTTGAGAAAGGACCTTGGAAGTACTTCTATTTTTTAGATCTTCCTTTCTTGAAGTAGCAGCTTTGTATTATTATATATCTGTTAGCACTATAGAAGTAATATTAGAGTCTACAAGGGAGAGTATGCTGACAGTTCTTGTATCAATAGCCTTACTTAATTTCACTGTGGTTTCAGGTTTTGCAATGGAGCTGAATATCACTTCTGATTTGGAAAATCTTCTTAATAAGTAAATTGGTATGTGTCTAGGTTTGGATATCTCTTTATTTTCCTTAATTGCATGGAGTGAGTGTAAAACCACCAGCTACTTCCTTCAGTTGCAAAAATGGTCCTGTTACAGAATGAAAACAAAATACCAACTGCACCACTACCAAAAAAACACCCAAAACAAAAAATCAGCTTTCCTCAAAAACCCCAACTCCCCCTAAAAGCTAATCAAACAAAAAAAACCCAAAAAACTCAAAAAAAACCTCCAAAAAATGAACCAAACAAAAATCTATCCAAATCCACCCCCCAAAAATAAAACCAAAACCCATCCAAATAATAAGCAAAGAGAGGAATTCTAATCTCATAAATATTTCCCAATTCCTTTTGGGAAATATGAGTTTTATCTAAATTTCTGCTGAAAAAAAAAAAAATATTTTCCTTGAGATCTGTAGAAAAACTCTTAAATATATACTTTATAAAATCTTAGAGCTGCAGTTTCAGCTACTGCTGAGCACCTAAAAATTGTCTCTATGGGAACTTGCTGTTAAAATATTTTTAAAATCTATTTCTTGTTTGTTGAAGCAGACATGCTGGCAATAGCACACACCATACAGCAATTTACCTTCTGTACTGGCACACGTAGGAAAAGAGCTCTCTCAGTTGTTGAGGACTGACATTCCTCTCCTCCCCGTTTCTGAGCATTAGCCCAGGTATCACGGCTCTTTCCAAAACTATTCAGTTTTGCCTGTCAAACATTGCTGTGTTCTGCAAAACCATATATCTCTGCTATTTTTATCCCTGTGAAGCACATTACGTGCTGAAAGCAACCCAGTGTGAGAGGGTGAGGCAAGAGTGCCTGCAGAGGGCTGTTGAATGTGCATAAACACATACTTTGTTTTTCTCCCAGCACCTGCCCAAATCCTGTTGCTGACATGTCAAGTGGAGAAAAACATTTGACAACATAACTCTCCAGTACATCTCTCTTAATTCTCAATCAGTCAGAAAAGTTTTCAATTGCTTCATGAATGTTTCAGGGCCCATACAGCAGAAATATTTTTCATGTTTCTTTAAAGCAACTGGCAAGTGTATCTGCTCTTTATGTTCTTCTAGCCAATCTATAATTCAAAGGGTAATAAAATTGTTCAGCCTCTGTCACAGGTCAAAAGCAGCTTTCCTGGGGGCACTCAAACTCCTTCAGCTTTCTTTAGAGCCTCATTATAAATGTTTCCTGTCTTCTATCTGAGCAGCACATGTAATTCCTAATGAATTCATGAAATGGACGAGGTTTTAAAGTAAAAATGTGTGCTTCTGACCACTTATCCTACTCCCCCAACATAACAGATCTAGCATTTTGTACAGGTAGTGTGTAATAGCTTCATCTAGAAAAAACATAAATTCTTCCTTATTTTCTTCTTGTTCTGATACCTGTTTGAAAATGTGATGGCTTGCCTACTTTATTTATGTATAATGTACAGTGCAGATTTCTGTACATAACGCTTGGTGCAGCAGGAGTTTATCAGATACTTCAGAAATATGACTTCAAAGAAAAAAACTGCAAAACCATGATTGTTTATGCTGAGGAGAAAAGCACTTGTGGGCATGGAAACAGTATTCAGATATGTAAAGAGGAAGGGAGTAATATATTCTCTGTACAGGCAGAAAACAAGGAAGAAACAAGGGATTTTCCTTTGTCATTCGAAGAATCCAATGCTAGGTAATAATTAAGGGCTGAAACAGGTTGGAGTGTGAAGGTATGTGGTGTATCTGTTTGAGGATGTTTAAGGCTAGACAAGCACCTTCCAGGAATTACATAGGATTAGTTGACCCTGTTTATGTAGAGTAGTTGAGCCTGGTGAGCTCCTAAGGTCCATTGATTCCATCCTTGCTGCCTTGCTGTAACAGTTTTCAATAAGTTAGATAAACTCCTTAAGTTATTCACCTTAGTCAGATACCATGAAAAATAAAAGCAAATTTTTAATATTCTCCATATTCTCTAAATGTTTCAGCTTTTTGCTCTTTAATTTTTTGCATTCAGGAATGTTATGTCTGGATTGGTTTCTCCCTGTACCAAATGCTGTTCATGTTGTATGTGATCTGAAGTAGCTAATCTTTCAGGGAAGAAGGATTATTAGAAAGATAAGCATGGAAGATTCAGTGAAAACTTCTACTCAATCAATGCCAGCTATCAGACCAAAACTATTCAACAGAGCATTTTATTATTTCATGTACTTTGAGTTAGATAACTGTAATTTCTGCTGATCCTCCTTGGAGGTGGGATTTGCCTGCACTTAAAAAATCTTAGCTTTAGATTGACCTAACCACACGACTGAGGGATCATCTGAAAGCATTTCTGAAGCAATACCTGTAGTAAGATTGCTTTTCATTCAGTAAAAGAGATTTGCCGAGGGAAATTATTGTTCCAATATGCCAACCTCAGTAAATTGCTTTCTTATTAGCAACATGTTAGAGATCATGTATCAAATTCATTCTGGAATAAGGGTACAAAACAAGACCTGACTGATCTGCTGCTTAGCTAAAATAAAGTCTCACTCATTCAAATTAAAAACGACAAAGTCACAGCACATAGTCATAGCCCAGAAGAATGACTGGGAGCATGAAGAAACCTTTGTATTAGTTCTCAATACAGAACATGACTGACTACTAAAGAAAAGATAGGAGGGAGCACGGTATTTGTATTAAAGATAATACAAAGTCCCATTCTCCATCTGAAATACAATTTTCTCAGGCTATGAAGCTGCAAAATAAATATTGAAGCCAATAGCAGAAATTTAGAAGTCCTTATTTCTCAGCCATGTCTTAGAAAAGGAAACAATAAATACAAAAGTAATGTAGTGCAAGGGATGTGAATTTAATCACACTAAAAGAATTAACTTGAAACTGTAGCTTTCAATCAATAAAAATGTATTTGATAATGCTGATAAGAAAGAGCTTTTCTTTGTGTATTAATTAAGAACACTTCTTGTTAAAATAAGAGTGAAAAATCACCGCCAAATCTCCCGTGTTCAGACTGCCTCAGGCATTTTTTGAACTTTCATAAAGCTTGCAAAGGTCTTATAATGCTATGTACACCACTAATGAAGCACATTTGTTAAAATATTATTTAGAAATGTGAACTAAGTGGCTAGATATATGTTAAAATTCTGCCAAGAATTCTTGCATCATTAATCATCATTCCTTCTACTTTCCCCATGGAAGGAGAAAAAAAATATGCTGAGGGCTCACAAGAACATTTTTGGGCAAATTCCCACCCCTTTTTTTTTTTTCAGGAGAAAATTTCTTTTTATTATGAAGATGAATTTTTCCTAGAACTTTAGCTTTAAGTATCATAAAACTATTTTCAGCCACAAGTCTATATTTTCAAAGAATACAAAATTTTTATTTCAATGAATCAATCTTTGCCTACAGATTTTATTCAGGTGTTTAGGTGGATGTTTTTCTTTTCTCTGCTGTGAACAATAATTCCATAGATTTTATTTTTTTTTTTTTCTCTTTTAATTGGAATAGGTGAGCCCCTTATACCTTAAGTGAACATTTTGGCATGTTGTGATATTCCTTTGGGTATCTGAGGGAGAAAGTAATTTATCTGGGACCTAGGAGCCTGTAGGAATGCTTGCCTCCTAGACAGTGTTTTGCCTTTCAAAAGTAGAAGGCAAAAATCTGCTTTGGGAGTTTTTCTCAATTTCCTCTGTTGACACCCTTCTGATCTGAGAAAATAACTATGCAAGTTGTAATAAAATGTCCCACACTAATGTGTTTGGAGTAGGTTTTAGAACTGTAAATTACTGAGTTAACTTGGGAATTTCCCACATCCATTTTGTCTCCACCAGCTCATTTTCTCCCTCACTCTGTCCACTTCTACCCTCATTAACTGCTGATGCCCCTGCTTGGAGAGTCATGCTGTAAACTAGATCACAGACAAAGCTCTGATTAATAACAACAAAGATAACTACTAAAAAGGAGCTTTAATTCAGTATGAAACCCCCTCCTTTATGTATATTTTTGGTTATTCTGCACTATGGGGAAAAAAGACACTTTACTCAGCCAGATACATTTTTCTACAATGAACTGATGGTTCTTAAAAATGGGCATCCTGGAGAGCTGGAATGGCAATGGCACTACTTCTACAAGCTTCTGATCAGCCATGCAAGGAATTCATATAGCATGGAGATTTCTCTGTAAACCATGGATTATTTTTTAAGGCAGAAACCAGGTAGAAGCATAATTCAACATTTGCTTTTCTATGACTTTTAAAGCTAGAAAAATTGATGTCAGGGAAAACAATAGGAACTAAACATGTTGAGTTATAGTCCTCTTCAGTCTTGTTCTCTGGCTAGCTTTACAGGGATAAAGATCCCAAGAATAGAGTATTGCAACAGACAAGAGAGAATACAGATTTATGGCTTTTCTTATTTCAGTGTCCCACAGTTTTCAATACTGTTGCAGATTTATTTTAGGTCTTCTGTGCTACAGTGAAGTTTCTTCATGATGGCTTGCCTAACTCTAGAGGTTGACTGCTTTCTGTGGGGTTGCACAGCTCAGGAGGTCATGGGTGTTTTGTTCTTGGCTAAATCTTAAATTGCTAATGTCAGTGAGGATGAAGGGAATAGCTGCAGCTGGTATGCCTTCCTTGTATATGTTTTCAGACAGAATCCCTCTATACATTCCATAGATACTTTCAAAATCGGTTCCCATTAAACAAACCAGCATGTGCTTAGGGATTTCAGTAGCTGGCTAAAAGTAATTTTCTTCCAATCAAGTCAGTTTTTAAAGGGTATGTGTTTTCTCTATTATAAACATGCTGTTATGCTTTAGAAGACAAAACCCTAGTTCCCTCTCCTTACTGCTCCCCCCCTTCTTGAATATACTCCCTTGCTCTGAAGTGCAAGACTTTTTATTCATGTCTTTTTTCATTCCCAGGTTTCCAGAGTTATGCCACATTGGTGGGAACAGTGAAATCAGACTGTGTATTGTAACTTTCACTTAACCATAGCTCAAAGGAGACAAAGATACAGAGTGCAGCATTGTTCCTTGGAACCAGAGAATGTTCCAAAATAAAGTCTGTCTTCCCTACTGCTACATTAAGCTCTGAAAAAATTTTAAAAAGCTATTAGATAATGAGTAGAATTATTAATAAATAATGAAGAGAATAAAAGCATTTCTTAATTTATGCTAGGTAAAAAATTACATTTTGGTGAAAATAAAATTATTGTAATTTTTTTAATTAGAATTATTTTGTCCTCAACAAAACAATTTAAATATTGTAGAATTTCTCTTTCTAAAAGTCCCCAAGTGAAAAAAAAAATAAAAAGATAAGAGAATTTTGGAACTGGGATGCCTGTGTGTTACTGCGGTCATAGTGTTTGAAGAAACATCCAAGAAGATTTTTTTTTTTTCCTCACGACCTGATTTTTATTCTTCATATATTTCTGTTTTGGATGAGAACCATGACACTCCCTGAACACATGTCTAATTTGGACTGTTGTGCATGCCATAATATGTCCCAGCAGGGAGATGTAAACACTGCCATAGAGAGCAGTTGAATAGAGGATATGAAGTAACAATTTATTTATGTTCCAGATCATGGTAACTTAAATACTCTTCTTTTCACATTTAGTAGCATTAATGATGCTTCTTGCTAATAGTGTGGTGCACTGCAAACAGCTGGAGGCCATGGCAACACTTGAGAGTTCAAGGACAAACTACACAGTATAGTGCATTTAGGGACCAAGCTTTATTGCCCATTAAATGGCTATTAAGCAGCATCAGAAAAGTGCAGACTTTTCATCGATGTGTGATGATGCTTGAGGTTAAATTTCAGTTTTAAAAGGAACTTCTTTTTATTTCAGATAGACTGTACATATAATCCTTCTAGCTGAAAATCTAGAGCTCATTCTGATTGGCATCAACGCAGGGTGGGAAAGATGTTCATACCTATTTCAGATTTAGGATCCAATCGTATATTTTTTGCAAGACAAAATTTTAAAATTTTCACATATCCCTTTGAAGCTGATGATTGTGAATTTAGTAGATCGATTTTATTTTGTTTAGAATAAAATGTCGCCTAAGCAAGGATCAGTGACAAAACCTCAATTACAAAACATATATTGACAACTACAACTAAAATTCATACATCCTCAGGCATATTTTAGGAAAAAAACATTCTCCTTTTCTGTTCCATAGACTTTACAGAATGCCTTCCTGAATTGTTGAAATTGATGTAGTTATGAAATAATAGTACTTAACTTCTTTTACTACCACGAAGTTTCAACTGATGAAGGATTCTTTTCATCCTGTTCTAAAGCACTTTGCTGCTATTAAGTTTAAGAGCCACTAAATCCTCTGGGGATAAAGGTAGCTATTCAAGTGCAAGGTCATTAGGAAAAGCTGAAATTTCCAAGTTAGTTGTTATGCCTCCTGTTAGGAAAGATATCTTTAAAAATGTCTTTTAGGAGCCATGAAATCTTAGAGGCAGCAGCCAAAAACCAAAATTGAGTGTGTTAATACTGATTTAATGGCACAATGGAATCTCAATTCCAGAGAGAAAAGCAATATGGTAAGACTACAAAGAAAGTTACTTTTTAAAATTCAGAATTGATGATTCAATTACTCAAATTCATTAATTCCTCTGAGGACTCTGTAATAGGTCACAATTCCCTTCTTACCAAATTTCATTTGGTACACAAGTTCCAATCTGGCAATTACCTCCATTCTTAATCACAGTTGCAGAAAATGTCTGATTTCGTTGAGCAGTTGCTAGCAGATGGTAACACCTCATCTAGCTCTCGAGAGGAATTGAGGCTAGAAGAAATATTCATGAACAGTCCTTAGTAAGAAGGCTGTCTTAATCCTCACCCTGCCTGTTACTTGTTTTAAGGGTTCACCTTCCTCTTGGCAACCAGCTTCCTCTTCCCAAACCCTCCGAGTGAACACTTCTGGAGCTATTGATTTTTCTCCTTTCTGCAAACTAAAAGTCTTTACCTCACTCTGCTCTAATGAACTCATCAATGCAAGTGGCTAACATAAATATACTCCTTGCCGATAGATACAAAATGGTGAGAGAAAAAAAAAAAAAACCACAAAAAATTTATTCCAGAGCACAAGTAGGGTTTTTTTTTTTTCCTTAGAACTTATTAATTGCTATAGCAGCACTCTGAATTAACTGAATATTAGTTGACTTTGGAAATTCAGTATCAGATATAATTTTACAAATTTTCGATTCTTTTCTGAATCAGTGAGCTCCTTGTCAGAATACATGCTGTTTCTACAAACATGTTTATACAAAAAAAGATTCTAAAAAAGGTTTATGAAACTAAATAATCTAGCAGTTGAATGAAAATACAGAATTCAAACCTTCAGTTATTGTATATAAAGATCCAAATTGCATGAAAAGTGCCAAATTTTACCGTTAACCTTTGCTGGTAACTAGCACATTATTAGAAGTTACACAAGCATCTCACAACTGGTTAGCTGAAAGCTATATTATACTGTTAATATAAGAAGCCTAGAAATAGCAAAAAATCTGTTACATTTATAATAGGATAGCAAGATATGAGTGTTTTATTTGAAATAAATAGACATGGAAGAACCTATTGCTCAAGCTTAGTGACTCTCTTTGTGTAGATCTTCAATATTGACTTAAACTGAAACGACTCCTTTGAGTTGTATCAGTCAGATGTGTTTGATCTAACCATCCTTCACTTCCAGGAGGTGAGAAGAATCATGATGGACAAGGATCAGTTGTTTTGGATTTAGTCCTGATAACCAAAATTGGATCCAACTAGCAAAATGTTCCTTCTGATATGTTGTACGAAATCTGGACTGCCCTTTGCACAGGTCTGGGATGGAAGTTATTGTGATTTGCTTGACAACACGGAAAGCAGACATAGTGTCTGTCTTGGAGATCTTATAGATATCTCCAAGATGCTGAAAATAAAAGCAGTTCTCCTACTTCAAAGAAACTTTTCATTTAAAGTGGCCACCTACAAAACGCCCAAGAGAAAGCAATGAAATAATAATAAGCTTATATGAGTCAATCCCATTAATATTCAGTATTAATCCTATATGGAGGATAATCCTATTGCTGCTAATTGTTTGTATTTATAGGAACTCAGAAAAAACAAAATGTGAGAGTTCATATGAAACAGTAAGGTTGAAGAAACTATTCCAATTCTAAGAACAGCCTTCAGTAAGGCCCTAAGTGAAAAGTGAAGTGTGGGAGAAAGGGATGGAAAAATGAAAATAATTCGATGGAATTAGGATAACAAGGAAGCACACTTGTGAACAAGTACAAAATTACATATGGTTGAAACTTGAACAGACACTTAGCAATTAAGAAAAAGTTATCAAAGAAAACAAGACCATGCTGCAAGTTAATCAAGAAGTGAGTGTTAAATGTGATTATAATTCTAGCTCTAGGTGCCTCAGTGGGTGGAGATGAAGAATGTAGCAGTGGAATAGGTTAGGTGTCACAGTCACAGTTAATGTAATAGACAACGAGGTTTTAGCACCTATTCCACCTATTCTTTGTAATTAGGATGCTCCTGAATAGCTGTGCCCATTAAAGGATCTGCAGCCAGCTTGTCCTTTGAAAGTCCCTGTTTGCACCAACTCACCTGTGGTGCATCCATGTGAAACTCTGGGTGAGCTGACCTCCAGAGTGTTGGCTATACAGTGCTACCAGCAGGCACACTATCAACTGCTGTTCACCGTATCAGCGTTTGACTCCAGCACTGTCCTGTTTCGGAGGCCTTGTCTGCCTCGACCTGTCACTATTTGCACTGATATTCTGCCTGGAGATGTACTAATGAGCTACTACAGACACCCTAAATTAGACACTGATAAAGAACACATGCTGAGTTTGTCAGAAAATGTATCTTTTTGGATGCTCTAGAAAGACAAAATCAGTTTTTCTGCTGTAAAGCTACCAGTGTTATGGACTGTACAAAGCTACACTAATGTCCTTTCTTCATTAAGATGTTTTTATATCATCACGTCATGATGTGCAGTACATGTTTAGAATTGAAATATTCCACAAATCATGCTGAAGAAAACTGAACAAAAACAATTATGACAAAGTTAACTTTTCTCTGACTTAGTTATCATGAATATAGTTGTATCATCAAGGGTTCAGTCAGCTGTGTCCAGCTGTTTTTCAGGACACATCATTAGCAAATTCATTACACCAATGAAAAAATGTATCTTTTCTTCCATGATTTAAAGAGTTTTGTACATGAAAATAGGTTAAAATATGAATAAATATTAAAGAACTTTCTTTTCAGGTGTTACAAAACATGAGACTGCAATGCTACTTAAGTAAAGATACTTAATATGTTTAGGTAAAGTAGATACAAAACTGTTTTTTTTTAAATGGTGTGTTCCTAGACTCCTGCAAAAAACAGTTTCCTTGTTCTGATTTCTCCTCTGCATTCACACAGACCTAACAGGCATCTCCCTGAAAGTATTTTTGGCTAGATAAAAGAGTTTTACAGCTCTGGGGAAAATAACCTCACTATTGCTCTTAACTATCCCCTTGATACTTTCATAAAAATGTTAGACCAAACAGAATCTCTCCAGGAAATTCCTAAACTCTAACCTTTCGGGGTCAGAGAATGCAGCAGACAGTTTGTTGTCTTGAACAGTGACCTCAGTGCAATTCTACTCCAAACAAACTTTTAGATGCTATCTATGTATTATCTCAGGGGAATTCAGTGCTAGCCCTTAGAGATCAACAGTAGCACTTTTTGTACCACTTTCTTCACTTTCTACAGAGAATGAGGAAATGACTCTCAAATCCATTAAGTTTGAAGTATGTTGTAATTATTGGTTCTCTTGGAATAGTTCTAGTTAGGCAAAAAATTCTATATTGAAAATTATTTCTGAGAACATAAAATGTGCAATATTTTAGTCATTGTGATATGAATATTTCCCAAGCCAGAGCCAGTTTTATGCATATTTAGAATATGATAGGACTGAGTTATATTTTCTAGGTCACCAAGACCATTTCTGTTGTAACAAAATACATGTTGTATAACTTCTTTCACAAATGTAGGAGGTTACATCTTACAAGTGGTTTTTAAAGAGTATTTACTTAATTCATATAATAAGCCATTATCTGATAGAACTTATCTCAGAATTCTTAGATGAAACACAAATTAGAAGGCCTTGCAGAAATAACTTAGCTCTTTCATAGAAATAAACTTGAACAGAAAAATGCATGCTTTGACATCAAAACTTGCACACTACTTACTCTTCTATTAACAAAAAAAAATCATTTAAAAAAGTTTTGCCCATATATTTAATCATTCTAAATTAAGAAAAGAAAAACTTGAATAAGATTATATAGGGAGGTAATTATTCAGTGGGTTTGTCAAATACACTAAATTAATGAAAACTAATAAATATTGTTTGGAAAAATTAATATAATAAAATAATCATATAGTTCAATTACTCTTTTTGGTATAATTGAGTTTTCAGTCAACAAAAAAGGTTGTTTTTGAGAGACTCCTGTGAATTCTTGGGGCTTCTAAGGTCAGGATACATTCCAAACTTTGATCAATCTTTTCTGGAAAAATTGCTCTGTGGCATGTCTTGCTATTTTACCCACTACTTTCTCCCAGAAGGCCAAAACTCAAGGATCTCTGTATTGCTCCAGCTGTAAAAGCACATCTGTCAGTTTAAATTAGATAGACAGCTTCCTATAGTCAAGGGGCAGACTAATGCCATTAACCTTCAAGCTTTACAAGAACTTTTTGGTGTTCAGTTTTCAAATGCAATGCAAAGCAAATGCATGTGAAAATGATAAATGCTATGAGGAGTCAAAAAACTACATGGTATCATTTTCTTCATATTATTTTTTTTAATTATTTCTGTAGTACTCTAAGTATTGATATAAAATTATAAAAGTATTTATTTACCTAGTAGTAGATTTTTAAGGAGAAATATGTTCTTTTTGGTTTCCTATAATCTTATAAACTTCAGATTAGATGGGAACAGTATTCAATTGGACAAAGGAGACCTCTCTTGAATCTTTAAACCTTGCAGTGTTTGTTTGCAATAGCAGAAAACATAGATTTGTCTTTGTGGCATTCTTACTTTGATAGACATATAGAAAGAAGTGGGAATAAAAATGCCCTTTTCCCCTCTCCAAATTATAAGCTGCATGCCTGAAATATCCCAAATGAGGTAAGAACAGATTGAATGATCTGGGTAGCAAGAAAAATTTTAATACACTAACAGCTGCACAGCACTAGATAAGATTATTATGCTTTCCTGTGTCTCCAATACTTAAATAAAGTTGCAGATCCTTTCTGTCTGTCATTTATAGACCTGTACATCCTCATTAACAGATCATGTGTTAAACAACAAGAAGTTTATCACTGTTATGTATAGCATAGCTCTCATAACAAAGGTGGTTTGTTTTCTTAAAAAAGATACATGTGTGAGATAATGTTGCGTGGAAATAAAAATCTACAAATTACCTACTTAGGGAAAAACCCTTGTTTTGCAGCAAAGAAGGAAACATAACCATAAGCAATGGTAAATTTAATAAATTTGGAGTTTAGACATGATGTTATCATGTAAAAAACATATAGAGAAGTAGAATACAGAGGTTCAATAAGCTCAGTGTTGCACCCATCTCTTCTCTAAAACAATAACATTTTGAAGCTTCAAAATAAATAAAGTGATCATTTACATTCTTCTTTTTTTTTTTTTTGCATTTCACTTTTCACTTAAGTTGGATGTAACAAACAATGAAAACAATGAGCTCAGTTTTAAAAAAATCTCATGCAATTCTGTGAAGTTCAAAGAACACAATCCTCATTCCCACTGACTCCTGTGGTGTCTAAGGAGATTCAGTTATTTGAGTAAGACATAATGAAAGAAGTGAGGCAGACAGCTAAATGCAGAATGTCAGAAAAATTGTCCTTAGGAAAGAACACACAGATGTGTCAATGGATAGAATAAACTTTCAGTTTTACGAATCAGATATAGTTCAGTTCTGTGGTGTGTCCTTCATTACTCAAACCTACCTTTTGGTTTCTGATGGAAGAATTCAGATTCAATGAGGATTTGTCAAAATTCTTTAGGTAAAAGACTTGAGACACTTAAGACTATTCCCATGCTGTTAATGAAGTATTATTGATGGCACTCTTTATCTGTCAGACTAATCCACTGTTGCCAACAGCAAAACTATGCTTGACTGGAGATTATTACTTATCAGCAGAAAGTAAGTGAGCATTTATTGCAAAACAATAGTAGAGAAAGAAGAGAAAAAAATACAACAATATAAATACTGCTCCCTGCTAAAGACAGCATGAATACTCTGATTAAAAAAAATATTTTGCAAGCTTTTAAGAATCATATAAAGTACCAAGTATTTCCCAGTTAAAAGATTTTAAGAGTAAGAAGCTGATGTTCTTATCTTTTTACCTGAAGACTGCAGAGGGTTCAGTCTGTACTGTATTTCATGACAATTTTACAGAGAGTCTTTACTCTCTGTAAAATTTTCTTTCTTTCCACCCTTAAGCTTCTCATTGATGAGCTCACATGTTTTGTAGAATAAACTTTCAAGATCCATAACAATTTGGTAAAGCATTATCCCTAGAGCCTAAAAAGACAGTTTGAAACTATCAATAATCATCATCATTCTCACTCATTTTCAAGATGCAATGTAAATGCAGTTTCTATCTGTGGTTTCTACTCATATCTCATATTCTGTAGGGGTATATGCGACCACAAACCTGATAAACCCAGTAACCTGTACTGTGCACTGCTGTAGCCTCTGCACTCCCATTATAGGCAGTAGACTTTCTTGTCAAAAGCGGTCAGGTTAATGGAAATAGGGAAAGAAATCTCTTCCACAGATAACAGAACTAGGGATCAAATCTTCATAGAAAGGCTTTTATTATCTTGCTGCCTTTAGCTGAAGACCTTCACCACTAGGCTAGAAGGCCTGCTTGCCTTAGTGACATTCTCTGATCTAATTAACAACTTTTTTTCTTTTCCCCTCCCCCTAACAGAATAGTTAAAGCATGTGTGGTAGAAACTGTACTTATCTATTCATGAGTTTTATGTTGGTCATTAGGAGGGAGATTGAAAGGCTAAAGGAACTTTTTAAACTTTCACAGTCAAAGTAGTATATTGAATCTGGGTCTTTGTTATCTTAAGAGAGTGATTTAGCCAGTAAGGTGCTGTATAAAAGCAAAAGTGAGAGGGTATCACTATCACCACTTGTACACAGGTTTTGGAAAAAGGATACTGGCAGCTATCTGAAGAGAAGAATTTGGACTGTAAAGTTGGAATGGGAGGCGCCCTCTGCAGCAACGAGAAAAACATCTAAATATAGGATAAGGGTTTAAATTAAACCACATTCTCATTTTCAGGAGTGTGTTGGGCCAGCAAGGAGTTCTCAGCTCAAAGTGCGGCTGAACAGGTCCTGTGCACTGTGTAGAAGCTGGGGGCAATAAAGTGAGTTAAGCACCAAGCTGCTCAGCACTGCAGCATCAAGTGTGTTTGTGTTCGCCTGGTTTAGTTAATCTAGCCTTAAATTCCATTTTAGATATTACAGAGGAAAACTATTAGCACCAGAGACCGAATGTGTATCTGCTGAGTCACAGCTCCCTGCCATAACCACAAGACTGGCATTTCTTACGAGGAGCTACAACAGACATGAGTCACTGTGATTGTGGTTCTGCAAAGAAACGTTTTACATTCTCATTTAATAATTGTCACACTGTACTTATGTTAATTTTTACTTTTGAACTATGTTTTATATTTGGTTTATGTCTTTAATTTTCTTTGTTTAAGAGAAACTGCTAGAAAAGTTCTATTTCAAGTAAAATGTATATCTTATTAATTGTATGTAGTACATCCAGAAATAAACAAAGAAATTGCTTACACTTCTTACATTAACATTTAAACTTCATTATTATGATATTTCAAAAATATTACCAATATTGCATAAAGCATATACATGCGAGTAGCCTTTTGCAAGAATATTATTTTTAAAATGTTTATAAAATAGATGTTGAATATTCACAGCATGCTAAGGTTTGACTAGAGGAAATGATTCCTAAAGTCTGCATCTCACAAGTTAGACAAGAACTTGTCAATGACCCAATATTATAACGTTTTGTTGTTCATTTACTGATGCTGTCAGCTATGTTCTATAGTTTGTTATTTTTCTTCCCATTTTGAAGATAGCAGGTTTTCCAAACACAAAACTCTTGGAGAAATTTCCTAGGTGCTCATTTATTAGTACCACATAAATACCACTAAGAGTCTCCACTAAACTAAGAAAACAGAGATGATTTTTTGATCAGTAAAATATTTGGACAGCTCAGCTGAACACTAAAAGTCTGCGTTTACTAAGTCAGTACACAGTGGTATCTGAAATAATGAAAGGGTAAAAGGCATTATCTTACACCCCACAGTGTGGTAACTGTTGGGAAATGGGTGTTTTTACAAGTAAAGATAGCTGACCACTAGGCACTTTTAGCACAGTAGAAACACAGCTGGGTTTAATCCATACTGAAAATATATTCTGAGTTAATTGAGTTGCTTGTAAGCAAACATCTTTAATTCTCTTTCTAACCAAAGCACGAATTTTTAAGTGTCTGTTACATATTATCAGTAATCTTCAATGGAATGTCTTTACAACTATGTAATCTACAAGAAGTGCCAGAGAAGCCTGTCTTTTTGCCCTTTTATTTATACCTGATTGCTTTAGAATCATTGCTGGCTAATGATACAAAAAACTGTGGTAGGTCAAACTGATACAAAGCTATGCTAGTACATCTTTAAAAACACTTTAGAGATCACCCTCAAAAGACTCATAATTTCTTCTAGTAAAAACCACATTGAATCTCAGAAGAAAATGAAACATTGAAAATAAGTTTAGTAGAATCTAAAAATCTATCCAAGAATTTGCTACTCTAATTATGTTTCAGGCTACATCCGATTTTCAAGAAGGAAATCTAAAAGAGTACTTAAAAATAATTAGTTCCTATATAGTTAGAAGTCATCTCAATTTTTTTGTTTCAGAAATATTTTTCTGCCCCAGTCTGAACAGGACTCTGATGTACAATGCCATCTGTAGAAACAAAGTGTACTTTCTATGCTTCAAATGATTTTACTATCCAGAGAAAAAGAACAAAAATTTCAGAAAAGACCTAGTATGCACAATAGAAACAAAAATACTTCCATACTATAGAAATGAGTTTCCTGAAGTTGTTCTCTACATTCAGTGTCCTTTCCTTTCTTTGCTTTTGTTTACTTTTCTCCAATGTTCATATCATTTGACTATGAAAGAGGTTGTTTTTATACTAAAGTTTTATTTAGACAATGTCATGCTTCTATATTATGCTAAAAATGAAAACAAAGCAGACTCCTGCTAATTGAATCCTAACATGTCCCAGAATACCACAAAGGCCAGCACTGCACAAAAATGACTAAGAAGTTTAAACCCCACACATTCCAAGTGCTCTCAGATCCTTTTTGTTTTTTTCTTTAGCAGGGATGCAAGTAAGCAATACAGTTTACAGTTCATTATATTATCTACTATACTCAGTGCATGCCATAGTTATGTGAACTGTGGCAAGAGAAAAGTAAGCAATCAGTAGCATGCTCCAAGCTGTATTCAAGCTTTGCCAAAAATAATGTCCATACTTTCAGTATATTTTGGCTGTACACCAAACATGAAACAATTTGTACTGGACTGTTATTTGTTGAATTGATTGTGTGATCCGTTTACAGGTTTATTTTCTTTAAATGTAACTTTGTGTATTTTCTTTTCAAGAAACAAGATGACATGTCCTATAGTATAAAAACATCAGAATATAAAATGTCATCCCTTGGTGCTATGTTCTGACTTTAACAGTTTCTTACAAAAAAATTCTACGTTGTAGAAAGTGATCTATTTGCCGTAGGAGCCTAACTCTGTAAAGCTGGATTCTGTTGATCACAGCACTCAGTGGAAGCTTTTTCATGCAAGATGATTCACATGCATTCATAAATTTCTAATTCTAAAAAGCCATCATCTCACTAGGATGTTGTATATGTCATTAACACTACAGATACATATATAAAGTATTAGTTATTAATTTCGTAAGGTGTATGTGACATAAAGTATACAGAATATAGTATATAGTTTACAGTGTACAGTATATAGTAGATAGACCATATGGTAAGTATAAATATTATATAGGTTTGTCCATACTAGTTGATGGTAAAAGATCCTAAATGAAGCTTCTGTAAATAAACTTTATTCAAGGTCTTAGATAAACAAGATGTGAGTGGTGCTTTGAGGGTCAACAGAGGAGAGAAAAGGGAGACTTCATGTTCAGAAGAAATCCTTGATATTGTTATGGGTTCCAACCAGTTAATACCAGACTGAATTACAACCATAACTGATATACTGCGAGATCTATTTCTTTTATATTAGTTAAAATCTAGAAGACTTTAACACATGTTGTAGCCCACATATGGTGTGCAAGCAAAGAGAGCAAAATTTATGCTAACTATTAGGCTAGGGAAGCCTAATGACAGGGAGGTCATGAACGCAAAAACTCATCAAAAACAATTTAAGAAAAAAAAAGTTAAAGCAATCAGAAATCTGGTAGGAAAAATTGTTTTTTCCTGGATACACAATGAGTTCTGTCAAAGAGAATGAGAACCATAACCATCTAAATCTTCTTTATCCTTCCTTGCCTGTTTCTGAGTGACTAGACTGCTCTACTGCTGTGTGAATGCTCTCACAGGTTAAAGAAATAGTAAACAATCTTGCAGCCATTGGTCAGCCTGGTGAGCTGAGTTAATCACAATAAAGCTTACAGTTGCATATGTTAAAAACAACACTTTGAGTCTTCAGAGATGGTGCAACACCTAATAAAAGTAGCAAGATTGAAAAGGGACTGCACAAATAAGTATAATGTCTGCCAATTTAGTTTTGAAAGCGAGAGACATTTCTGCCCGTCCATTTCAGCCTTTATTTGTTTCTTATTTTGCTGTCCAAAATATCTCTAGGTAATTTTCCCCTGATCACCAGTCAGGAGTGGTCACAGATGCCTCATTTTCCTTTTCTTTATCAGCTTATGTCCTCACTTTTCTCTCAGTTTCTAACCTCGTTCCTGCTAGCTGCCTCTTGGAATTAATAATGTATCAGATACCTTTGCTTTGGCCTTGGTTCCTGAGTGCTGCTTTAGAGTTGTGAAGAGAAACTTGCAATACCACTATCCCTGCCTTTGCTCCACTCTGAAATAATCTGCATAAGTGTTTTTGTTTTGGTGCAATTCCATGCATTTGATCAACCCATCCCTTCCCCAGCGCATTCTCTGCTATTGCAGAGAAATGCAGAGAAAGGAGTAATATCTTCTAATGCCTAAGCAGTCCTAGATTTTTTTCTTTCTTCTGGTGCTTGAGGCAAACTACCCAGGCAGTGCAGTCTGATGAAAATTTGTGTGGGTTGTTGATTTACATGTTCATTTATGGTTAAGAGGTGAAGTTCTACTCCTACTTGTGTCTCTTGTTGTTGTGGTGCCCTGAGAAATTCATCAGTGCCACGGACTTATGTTTTGCAATCTGTAGAACTGGCACCTGCCATTGAAGCCATTTGAGCTGTGTGGATGGACAGCTATGGAGAAGAGCTTGACATTAATAATGGAATTAAGAAAAGCTTAACAAATGGATTTTGCCAGAATCACAAGACACTACTGTCAGAGTGCAGACTAATAACTGGCAATGTGCAGCCGTGGGAGAAAGTGCTCAGTTTATGCTAGGAATATTCTCACAGGCATCAGATATTTTTGTTTGAAGCATTATTTTGTATTTTACTGGAAACTTTACCTGAAGAGATAATAAGAAGGAATATGAAATCCCACTGGCTCAGTATGACCTCTGCTGGCCAGAGTCCTGTGTTAGCAAAAAGCAAATGAGCAACTCCAACGTAGCCTTCTAAAGGCATCTTAACCTGGTCATGTATTATCTTTGAGTAAGGGTCATTTAATACTGCATAAATTTGTAATAATTTCATACCTCAGCTGAAAATTTCTGGTACTTGTTTTATAATATGAGAAATTTTTTTGTAAAATAGAAAGCAAACTCTAATCTGAAAAAAAAAAAAATAAATTCTACCTATAACAAAGAAAATTGCTTTGATGTCTACAATCAGTAATGAAATGGCCCAAATGAATGAAAGCTTATGGATTTTCAATCCTCCAACTCTTTCCTGCACTTAAGACTAATTGGCAAATGATAAACACTAAAACAGTAAAAACAGTAAAAGAAATAACTAGAGTGAGGTCAGTAGCTTCCAACTCATTAAGAGTTTTATTAATTACTGAAAGATAAAATGTTAGTTATGGGCTAGATGCATAAAAAGGGTATACAGAGATCACAGATGACCTAGTTGAATATTTAAACTTCTTCTGGTTGAATTTTACTCCAAAATTTCAGTCTCAGGGTCTAACCCGGAGGATGCCTAAAATCACTGAATGTTTAAGTTTCTGTAAATGAAGATAACTATGCAGTGAGAAATAAGGGCTTTGGGATACTTATAAATGGCCAAAATTTAATTGAGCAAACCATAGCTTAGGAGGTGGGAAAAGATATAAGTAAACATATACCTGTATTTAATCTCCAGGAAATGCATTTTTGGCTAACAAGCAGTTGAAAAAGCAGTTTGTGAGCATGTTTTGACTTCAGTGTTAAGTCTCTGATGTGTAACCCTCACTGACTTTTTGAGCATTATGCAAAACCTCCCTTTTAAATGACAACAGCTCAGGCCCACCTAACTGCAGGACTCCGGACTGTCTTCTAAACCAGCGCTGAAATTATGGACAGGATAAGAGAGAGATGTCTTCTAAGCTTTGCATCTTGTGCAGTGCCTTGCAGTGCCTTTACATGTCAGAAGGAACAGTATATTGCTGGGACTAGCTCAGCACCAGATTCAACTGGTCTGGATTTTTTTGTAAATAATTGAAATGAATATTCTCCTTCAAGTATGACTCTACATCTGGGAAAAAATCCCTTTTAGGATGAAAGCAGCCTCAACTATCAACAGAGGGGTCTCTGGTGTTGCCATTCTGCCTTGTGTAATCTCCTATCCAGTGAATGTGCTGTAACAATCCTGTCAGGGCATCTCCAAGAGCATGGCTCTGATGTACACCTCAGCTAGCTTCATATAGGCAACAAAACACAAACCACCAGCAACTCGAAGCTTTAGGACATGCAAGAAAAGTGCAAACTGAGGCTTTGGGAAGAGTGCACACTGGCTGCTGACATAAGATAAAGCATATGCTGCTCTCTCTTTACTATTATTGATGGTCACAGTAGCTAGATACGATAGAGTATCTTGCCAGTTTCATTCAACTATCTGCCTACAGTTGTTCACCTAATTCTGCATCATTAAGTAATACTGGATGTGTAACAGATCCTAAAATGGCTGGGTTTTCAACAGTAAAGGAAGAAATGCTTAAAACTTTCTGGACAGACCTAGCTCCATGACTGTGTTGCTCATGCACTGAGTGTGCACCATCAAACATTCCAAGCCATATGTAAGTCCAAACAATCAGTTTTTAGTAGTGAGACCCATTTCATCAATTTCTAGACAAAAAACCCAGTCACTTAGTCTTGACTGATTAGAATCACATTTAACTAGTCAAAAAACTTCTTAGTTAAATTTCATTTTGTTTTATCCACTTGAAAAAAAATTATTGAGAACTTAAGCTTTTGATAAATTGCAATGAAAGTATTTTATCAGTAAAAGAATTCAACAATTAGTATACAGAAATTAAAACAGGAGCATATTGATTTTTAGTAATTGGGTTAAAGTTTTGCAGTGGGGTTTTAAAGAATATGAGAGAGAATATTTCCATTTAAATTAATCTTGTAACATAGAGACATTAATGTCATTCTTGTGTTATCCAACAGCTTGGTTCTTGTAGTAATTAATAAGACTTTTCAGTTGCTATTAAAATTAGCTTAGTCATGTTTCCAATTATGGCACCTCAACTACATGCCCACATAATTATGTTGGTCGATGTAACGTGAATCATAGCTCTCATAAAAATAATTGCTCTTTTATAGCATGATATCAAATATAATATCTTTTTACTCTTTCACAAAAAATTTTATCAACACAGTCATTTTACCCAAAGGGAGGTGATAGGCTGGTACTCTGAAAACTGATGGTGCAACATATTGCACTCACAGGAGAGCAGTCTATGATGTATGTTATGATGTCATAATGTCAGGTAAGCAAACAAGAATTGTTTGGCTTTACTGCTTAGAAAATCTTTTCCTCACCACTCTGTGTGACAGAGATGTTTATATCAGACATTATCAAATGTTCACATATGATAAATATCCTAAAGCAACAAAATATGATAGCCATTACCTGTGTTGAGCACACTGCAATATACATTACTCTTGTTCAAAATAATTACACGGCAAATAGAAGACAAAACATTTAACTTAGTGTGGATATTTAAAAGTTCATATAGCATTTGAGAATGAAAAATTCAAATATTCTCTGTTGGTCCAAGAATTGTGATGATCTTATAACTTTACTTGTTGTTTCATATTCCTAAGAAGAAAGGCCAAGCATCATTAATTCATTTAATTATTTAATAATATGATCAGATCACATTTGTAATCCAGTCATTGCAGTGATATTGTACGCTCTCTTGTTAGTAGGATTCCAGTGGTATAATTTTGTCTGTAACACTTGAGTGCTTTTCAATAAGTGCCCATCCTCTCCTGTTAGGGCCCCGTCCATTAAAAGCAAATATGCTTCCATTAATAGCCTCTCTCTCTTCTACACACTCTCTCTTCTTCCTAAAAAACCAGGAGTGACTATGAAATCTTGGACTACTTTTTCATTTCACTCTTCAATACATGTTATGATAAGGCTGTTATATAAATCTCTGCCTTGATTATCTCTATGATGCAAGGCCACCACATTTTTATGAATAATATATAAGTGAGCACAGGGAAGGTGCTTAAAAAATATATTATCAGTGCTCCTCTAGTTTCATTTTTGGAACTGTCTATAATACAGATTCTATCTGAACTACTGACCTCCTCCCATAACAATGAGTGCAATGTTTCATGTCAGTGTTACAAGAAGTTTGAATTCCTTCTAATAGCAACAGCTCTGACTTTTCTTTTCAAACATAGTTCAGAATTTGACTTCATGTTCCTACTTAAAAACATAAGTAATGTGAAAAAATATCTTCCAATTCTATGGGGACTTGGATTTATGATAAAAGAAAAACAGTCACTAGAAGCAATATGTTCTCCACACATAAAAAGGAAACAGTCAGATAACCGATGTAGTGATGGGAAACAGAGTGGCTTTTGATTGTAAGTAGGTATTTCTTCATCATGAGAAAAGGAAGCATTCTGAAGTTGAAAAAGATCTGTAAGCTCTAGCACTAAAATTTGTTTCAGCTCAATACACATCAGGAATGTAGTATACTAATAAACTGTAAAAAGAGATGGAGAAATGAAGGGAAAAGCAGAGTCTAAGTTTACTTCCAAAGATTACAGCCTTATTTTGATTAAACTCTGACATACTTCTCATCCTGATAGTTCCCAAAAATTTTATATTTTACCAAGATTCCCCAAAGCAGTTTACAGATTATTAATTTAGCTTAAATACCATGTGATTTTATTATTTTAAATGAAAAACTTCTGTATCTTCAGTCTTATGATTTATTTCAACAGAAGAATATCTAGATTATCAGAATTACTTAGCTACCCAAACCTTATCTAGTCACATAATTAGTGTTTTTACAATGTGCTTAAGTATCTTACCTTCTGATTGGGAACATAGGTTTTAAAATTTTTCTGTATGTGTTCTCCTGAATTCTGTCTATTTCCATTTTATACTTAGAGACTGCTTCTTGATAAACTTTGCATAACTAGCACAGATGTTTAATATCTTCAGTAATTTGATGACATAATTTCTCGGACCTCTAGATCTCATTATAGTATGTACTTTTTAGATAAAGATTGTATACTGTACTAACCATAATTTTAAAATTTAACTTTGTGGGAAGAAAACAATTTATCTGAGCGAGAAACAGTATCTGAAGCAACACATTTAAAATACAGACTGAATTTGCATGATTTATGAAACTTTCAGTACTCCTATCTGTATTATTACTCCCTAGGTTTTTCCTGTTGTTTATGAGAGACTCGCCAAAATTTCAGTAATGTAGAAAGAAACCCAGCTAGGTCAAACTCTACTCTCAACTATATCAAAGCCATCCAAATTTCACTTAATCAAATCACAAATTTAAAAAAGGGAAAGCAGAATCTAAATTATTACTTCTAGATAAGGAACTTCCTGAAAATTATTCTCTTAAATTTTAGTGCTGAAAACATGAGCTCTTCTTATTCTAAGAAAGAATCACTGTTTCTTAGAAATATTATCTGGCCTGGTTTAACATCACTACATCATTCCAGCTAAAAAACATTCTGTAGTGAGGGGAACTCCAAAATGTTTTGTTATTGCTTCAAACCCAACTGTTGTGTTGAGTGGGAAGAATGTCCAGTATTTCAGTGATCCCTTTTCAGTATACATATTAAATATTCAGTATACATACATTCAGTATTTTCTACTCCCCAACAATGAGAATTTTCTTGGAGGAAATCAAGCAGCTTCTGCAATTTTACTTCATGTACATGGTGATGAACAAAGCAAACATAATTTTTCAAAGGGTAAAACTGCACTTCAAACTTCATTTTTACTACTGTAGATGCAAACTCCAACTTAGCAACCTGATAGACAAACAGTTAAGTCAACCAACAGATTTTGTTAATATCAATGGGCATTTTGTGCGACTGAATCTGGACAAAATGTATCTGAATTATTACTTTTCCGAAAGCAAAATGAACATTTTTGATACTGTGACTATAAGCATGCCAAATCTGTGAGCTGCACATCAATTAGGTGATGCATATCCCACATAATTATCCACTGGCCTGTTTAGAAACCTCACTCTGTTTAAAGAGCTGGTTTTTCATCTCTCTCATGTTATTTACAAAGGGTTGTCCACATCATACTTGACATTTTTATGCATATAAAATAAAGTATGTCAGGCTCAGTAAACAAATTTGCTGGATAGATTTGATACTTATAGAAAAGTGACTTGACTGAATGCTGTTATTATTGAAGATTGACAAGTTCTTTAATCACTTACCCTTGAAAACATCAACCTGAACAGGCAGAATTATTTTTGCAGATATTGAAATATATCAAGACACTCTAATTACTTCCTGTATACACTATTTTTTTCTCTCAGAACATTTTAATGTCTGAGTGCATTGCCTTTTGGCTCTTATACAGAAGCTAGAAGTAACCCAGAAGTTTATTTATAAAATTAGACAGTTTGTCTCCTTATGACCCATGAAAGGACTGGATTTGGCAAAATGATCTGAAGAATTAGCTTTCTCTAGATAAACAACAAAATGTCTGCCACCTAAGAGAATTCCCCTGGGAAGACTGATTTTCCTTAAGCAACAGTTAGAACAATTTTGTTATAACTAGTATGACATAATGACCCAGTTCAAGGTATCTGTAAAATAGGGGCAAGTACACATTCCTTTTTAGCTATCTTAGAGAATGTGATCTGATGTTAAAGAGAACTTTTAAAACTGAAGTAAATCTTAATTTACATAGAGTGACAAGTTACATGTAAATTAAGTAATTTCATGTGCAGTGGAAACTCTGTACTCCTAATTTTTGAAAAAGTATTTCCCTAGGAGACAAACATAGCAATATTTTTTAACAAAAACAAATCACAGAATTTTTCTGGAGGTATGTGCTTAAAATTATTGCTGAAATTTCACCATTAACTCCACTGATAAATCTTGAACATTCTGCTAGAACTGCTTTGTTATTTATGTAAATAGTATGTGATAACAAAATATGTGAAGAGCGTGAGAAAAAGCAAAATGCCATAGATTTTACACCATTCCTAACTCTCATTTCACTAAAGGCAGAGTTGCTATTATAAGACAATATCCCAATTGCCCTAAATTATGAATCTTCTATGACATATCTATCAGAAAACTTAGATATGAGGAATAATTTCCTATGTGTTAGGCATTCCAAGATGACAGTAGTGCATTTAATTTGACATATAAGCATTCTTTCATATGAAAAACTATATGAACTTAATTCTATACCAATTAATCTCTGAAAAAAATATTTCACATAAAATTTATTTTTAGACTAAAGACTGTAGTGATTTTAAAGTGTCTAGGAAACTTCAGATTAAATTTGTGATATTTTTAACATAGTACAGTTATTTTTAATGGTTTGAGTATTGTAAAGTAGTGTTTATTTTATTTTAATGCACAATCCTTATCATTTCTGGAAAAGAAAGACAGAATTGCTCAGTCCATATAGTAGTAGTACCCAAATTGAGACAATTCAACTCTTCTAAAAATTTTAATAGTGAACCACAAAGTCTTGAAAGTAATGAATATGCCTTTATTCTGCCTCATGAAAAGAGTGGGTTGGACAATATGGTCTAAAAAATAAATTTTCTCTAGTAACAATATGCCTGCTACTGCTGGGAAACAGATTCTCTTTAAACAAAAAAATTAGAATATTTCTAGCATAATATAATATCTCAGTTTAAGGCAGCTGTTGAAACAGAAGCAAGTGCACAGTTGTTTGTTTGATTTTTTTGATACAATATGAAAACATGGTGTATAAACATATACCTTTCAAAATTGATGCCAAAGTGTGTTTTTTTCTTTTTTTCAAACAGCCCAATTCAATTCATATTTTAACTTCTACTACTCTCCAGTGGAGACTGAGAACCTAATTCCAGATTTGCAATCCATCACTGAAAATTCATAAGGTTACAGTATTTTGGGGATGGTTTGGAGATGTTTTGATAGCTGTACATTTTGAAAGGCTTAGTGACACTGCTGCTGGCAGCTCTTTCCAGGCATTCAGTGGGAAACTGGCATTTACTTTTTTTCCCAAGGCTGTATATATGTCTGTTTACATTACTCTTATCTCAGAAAATAGGCTGGAGGTGCTTTTTTGCACTGTAGTTCATGGTCCTTACTGAGATCAGTTGAAATTATAAAAATTAAGGACTACAACTATTTTTTTTTTCTCTCATGTTATTGTGACATAAGATTGAGGTTTTTTTTTGCTGTTTATATTTTCTTATTACTTATTAAATGTTGCTTTTCTGCAAGAAATATAATAAATTTAGGTTTGGCATTACTTAGCATGATATGATGGGTATCTACTTGTAAATTATTATAGTCAAATATCAAAATATGCCTATTATGGATATACAGCTGTCTACAGCAATAATCTATGTACTCTATATTTAAAGACACACAGTGCATGTATATACATAATAGAATAGGATATATAATACTACTGTTCACTTATGCACAGACAACTAATAGAGCTAGGAATACTGAAAGCTGACTCTTTAGAAAGTATAATCTTTTATTTACCTATCTTTTCTTTTTAAGTTTTGGGTTTGCTTTCACCTGCTTTATTTGCTTCTTGTGGTTAGCAAAACTGCTAAGGCACTTTCCATAGGTGTGGGAGTTTTCTTGGTTGCAAAATGTCACAAGATTTCCAATTTTCAGGGGAGAGTACAGAAGTAGAGGTTATGAATACTGGGCTTATAAACAATGACACACAATTAAGCCATTCTGTAACAAAAGAATATATGTAGAAGTGATTTTTGAATATTAGATATACAAGATCCAGTGCAAAGGGGATTATCTCTAAGTTAACCACTGTACTTACTGAATACTGCATGAAATGGGGAGAAAACAAGGAAGTTCTGGTGTGCTTCAATAATTATTATCAACAAAGGTACTCCAAATTAGCTACACAAAAATCCTAAAGTAGGAATTACAGTGTTAATGCACCAGATATTTTATAGTAGTGTTTAATTTACAAAAAAATAGGTTAGCTTCCAGAGACCTCATTTACTTTTCTTAGAGCCAAAAAAAAATTCTCACCTCCTAGCAGGAGGTCTCCAGAATTGCAGAGAGAAAAAAACCTCCTAGGACTTCTACTCAGCTCCATCAGTGTTCTTATAATTCTGTGTCTGACCAAGTTTACACATCATTAGGATGGGATTTCTGTCATTTTGCTCAAAGTCCACTTTATAAAAATATTAAAGCTAAGATCTAGCAATGGCACAAAGCCTGTGCTATTAGTTGTAGTCAGGTTTTATAAACACCAGGGAATTTCTTTTGACAGATAATAACATAACATGTATTTCATACATTTTTAACTTTGGAGTAGAGAAGTTGAATTAGAAAAAGAAACAACTATTGCCTCTTCAAACACATTTTTCTTTAAAATATATTATATTTCTGGATTATATTAAAATAATTTGTTTTCTAACAAGATATTTGTTACTTTATTGGAAAGACCAATAAAAGACAACAAAGTAACTATTATTGGACTATTTCTCATAGAACAACGCACATTATTTCTGGTTTAGAAAATTAAATCTCAATTATATATGGAAGTTATATCTTTTAAAATCATGGTTTAATTTTTCTTTTTTTTTTTCATTTTCTTCATTTTACATGAGGGTTTGAAGTATAACTTTCAAAAATAAAACTAGTGTTAGCACTTGGCATGTTTCAAAGGGTTTTTTTATCTCATTTCCTGCCTTTAATTTCAAACTAACTTCTGCAATAAGTAGTCTTTGGCAGCATTTTGCAGTAGCCCATTTGCTTCTTCAAATACTAATGGAGAGATTTTGTGGATAAAACCCAAAGTAAATAGCTGATAATCTCAACTAACAAAAAGTATTTGCTGTAAAATTTTTTGCAGAGAGTTTTTGATGTCAACATGTTTTGCTTGACCCAAAATGCTGTTTTGCCTTGATTCACTAAAGAGAATATCAGAGAACAGCCATGTGTAGGTGTGTTTTGCAGTTGTTGTGCTAATCAATGAATGTTTTCCATGTAAAAGATTCAATTTAGAGACCATAATACTTAGCTAAAAATGGAAAATAATTCCTTTTCCAAGAGTGTTTGAATCTGAAACAGAGCTGCTTGGATTAGCCAACATATCTCTGCTATTAGTGGATTAGTAATAAAAACTGGACTGAAAATGAATTTTGTATTTATCTTTAGCAAATATTACTGAATTATTGAAACTTGTCACAGAATATTAAAACATTATGTCCATGCTCTCTAAAACAATGTAATATATGGCAAATGGTGGAACAAGGCTTGTATCCAACGCACTAATAAATTATAAGTAAGGCTGAAACCGTGTCTTGATGTTAATGCAACAGCCAACAGCGCCTTTAAAAAAAAAATTAAAAATTAATGTTTCTTTGAATTGTAGATGTAATAACACATAAGACTTCATGTGTCTCATTTGTCCTTCATGCTGTCCTCCATTAGGCAATGCAAATGCATGTTTTGCATTTTTCCTTTAAAAGATAGCTTTTTCATTCTGCTTCAGGAATCACTTGTAGGATTGAGGCATTAGAATCAAAAAAATTGTTTTAAAGTAGATACTGCTGTCTTAAAATACACATGGTTGTCATGTCTAAATATCTGAATATTTAGTGATTTAAAAAAAAAACCAACAGCCTTTTCCTATAGGCTAGCCTGTTTCCATGCTCCTTCCCAGGCATCAGTTGTTTCTAAAATAAGATCTTCTCAAGGACATCTACATAATTTCCTGTCACATCCATATCTGACTCTTACCAGTACACCAGCATGGAATTCAGTTATCAGCTGGGAAATGCAGACATACTAAACTTCAGTCTGTGTTAGGAGGTATCCTGCATGTTGTTAGAATGGGACAATACCAGAAATGACATAAAAGTTAATAATGAAAATATGAAGTACTTCAGTTATTTCCTCAGCATGACATTTTTAATGAAATTTTTTCTTTCTGTGTCGTTAGCAAATGCAAAGCCAGTTTTTTTTTCAGTACTTCAGGCAATGTTACAGGATCTTGCCTTACAGAGTTTGGGAGCTATGCTAGCCAAAATTCTATCCTAACACAAAAACTTTTCACATCAAGTTTCTCTCCAGATATTTTGTATCTCCAGTGAATACTGGTAAAGTCCAGAAAAAGTCACTAGAAATGGTGTTGTCTGTGAGCTGCTCTGCAAAGCTGTTTGTTTTGTTGGCATTTGTCCCCTCCTGAAGGAAGGAGAGTGACTTGAAAAGGAAAGACATTAGATAGAAAGAAGGACATAAAAAGATTGAACTTTGTGGAAGTGTAATTTCAGTGGGTTAAAACTAAGCTTCCTGTTAGGCAAATGATGTTAGGTGCTTTTACTACTCCCCCTAGAATCCTAGTTTAGAGCAGCTCCAGGAGATGCTTAATGAAATTATTCTCCAGTATTTATTTAGCTTTATTATAATAGATAATGTATGTAAATACACTATGGGTGCCTGGTTATTCATTACTATTCTAACAGCAAAATATCTATTTATGAATGAAGGCTTCATTATGGAACACACTGGACAGAGCAGTAACAAAGAAAACTATTTCTGCTCAGGAAAAAAAAAATCAAATGTAGAAGGCATGGACAGAATAGATTAACACGTGCAATTTCTAGAAATCAATGTTTAAAATTTCCAATTTGATATTAAACTACTATCAGAGCTGAGAGAGCATCAAAGAGAAATATGCCCAGATTGAGGGAGTGACATATGGAGGGAGAGGGAAAGAGCACTGAGGTAATTGAAGCAAAAATGGGCCTATCATTAAATAAAGTTGAATTATTGCCTTTGGAAGAGTGTGGTCTATCAAAGGTGAATAGATATGACATTGAGGCTATGGCTAATTGGGGATTGCCCTTATAGACAAGGACAAGAATTGTGTCAGTGGAAACAGGCATCTCTGTTTAGTTACCCAAATCACTCCCATGGTATTTTATTTAAAATAATTTGAAAATTAGTCATTTTTGAAAATATGGTCATTATCCATAAAAACACAGCATTTAGTTAATTCTAATTTCAGTTCTGGTCCTATAAGGAATGAGCTAATGGCTTTGTATCCAGTATCTATGTTCATCTTGCTTGCTCGGTCCTCTCATGTTCTCTTACTAATTCACCATGTCTATCTTTAAACTTGATCTAGGACATTTGATTTTCAAAGCAGACAGATATGAATCTGAATATTTCAATTTAAAGTTGCTCTGAAATACTTATCAGCTGTCCACTAAGTTTGATGCGAATATTACCTCGTGAAATCAGTAACTGCTACATTTTACTCAATTATATGCATTAAGAAGGATCAAAAAAACTGTCTCTTGAACTAACCAAGAAGTATGATACAGTCTTAAACCATACACTCCTTTCCTGGAAGCAAGGTGATAGATTCCAGTTTTACTTGTTTGTGTTTGTACAGGCAGAAGGGAATCCAAAACAGAGAATAAGTAGAAACATACAACTCTTGTGTAACAAATGGACCAGATTAAATACTCAGGATACAGCTGCAAATCCATACTTTGCCTAATTTAACAAAGGAATTTCATCTGAGGTCACTTATCCACAGAAATTCTTTTTACTGTAAAACTTTCTAGGTGTTCTGCAAGTCCCATATGGCTAAAAGTAAAAATTGTTGATCCATACCTGGAGCAATTTTACTTTAATCTGTTTCCATATTTGTGGTCAGAACATGCCTTCAAAATTGAGTCTACTGAGCTTAGGCTAGGAGTTTTCCTTTTGGACTGAACATCAGCAAAGATAACAGTAGGCTGGACTGAGAACTGATGTGAACACAAAATCGTAGACAGAAACTGAAATACAGAGAGAATGTAATGGGCTTTGGAGAAAGGTGGCAATTTATGATATCAGTGTAGCATAAATGGATACTTAAGTGCCTAAAGTGGTCTGCATTATCACTAAAGTACTTTTGAGGAACCAGAGTGAAAATCCAACCACAAGTCTATCTCCAGGTATCTTCTAACTGAAACATGGCAGTTTTATTTTGGTCATAGTTTGACTTTATCTGTTCTTTTCTCAGGCACAGTATTTGTTCTAGTAAACTCTGATAAAAAGAGGTCAGCTGTGTTGTTTATGTAATTTCTGTCTTATTCATGGTCCAACACTACCATTACACTTTGCAATCCTTCTTCACAGGATTATGAATTCTTGGTTTCTGGCATTTTTCTTGAGGTTTTCAACAGTAAGAAAAAGCCCCAACAAGTAGAGTCTGGAGGAGTTCAGCAGCTTATAACTTATTATTATTTTAACAATAACAGCACTGCAGTTTTGGTCAGATTAACATGTCACTAGCACCATTGACCTAAAATGCAACCCCTTCCAGGCATCCCTCACCGAGTAAACCAGGAAATTATAAATAAATAAATTTGTTTATACACATATGCACTTTTGCAGCCTCCAGCCAAATAATAAAAAAAAAGGAATGGGCTTGTTCAGTACAACAACCAAACTCTTTAATCTAAACTGCTCTTTACACTTGCTTATTTATAGACCCTGTCTAGTGCTAATTTGCCTATAGCAACTATTTAAAAACAACCTGTACTGGTCAGGTTTATGTTAGTAGATGTCTGGTCATTTCTTCATCTTTATTGCGTCCACTCTTCTAACATACCTTTGAAGTAGATATCAATTAAATATTTATTAATTATTAATTATTATTAATCCCCTTTTATTGCTGCTCTAAATTTTCAAACTTTCCTAATGCACTTTCTAACTCAATGTTTTCATAGTTCTTAGTTCTTTCTCACACACGGGTGTTATAATTAGAAGCATGTTTATGTTAANCAACAGTAAGAAAAAGCCCCAACAAGTAGAGTCTGGAGGAGTTCAGCAGCTTATAACTTATTATTATTTTAACAATAACAGCACTGCAGTTTTGGTCAGATTAACATGTCACTAGCACCATTGACCTAAAATGCAACCCCTTCCAGGCATCCCTCACCGAGTAAACCAGGAAATTATAAATAAATAAATTTGTTTATACACATATGCACTTTTGCAGCCTCCAGCCAAATAATAAAAAAAAAGGAATGGGCTTGTTCAGTACAACAACCAAACTCTTTAATCTAAACTGCTCTTTACACTTGCTTATTTATAGACCCTGTCTAGTGCTAATTTGCCTATAGCAACTATTTAAAAACAACCTGTACTGGTCAGGTTTATGTTAGTAGATGTCTGGTCATTTCTTCATCTTTATTGCGTCCACTCTTCTAACATACCTTTGAAGTAGATATCAATTAAATATTTATTAATTATTAATTATTATTAATCCCCTTTTATTGCTGCTCTAAATTTTCAAACTTTCCTAATGCACTTTCTAACTCAATGTTTTCATAGTTCTTAGTTCTTTCTCACACACGGGTGTTATAATTAGAAGCATGTTTATGTTAAGACAAAGTTGTTGAAATTGTTTCTCTTGGTGTGAAAAAACAACTGATGGGCAGTTGTCTTGACCAATGGAATGCGAGAGGTATCAACCTTCTCCTCCAATCCCTGGTCTGTGTAGAAATACCATAAGTTTAGAGTCAGATGTTTTAATAAATAGTTTTTAGCCTTCTCTGGAGAAAGTGTGTCCATGTGTGTCCTTGCGTGTCCCACAAAAACATTTTATAAAATGCAGTATCTACAGGCTACATACACAGACACACTGCATTTTTGAGCTGTGGGCACTGCAACCTTTGGCTTTTGAAATCCCATGCAAATACTGCAGCCATTAATTAGGCAAGCCAAATATATATCCTTAAATATAGTCTAGGAAGAATTAGAATGGAATTCAGAACAGTTAGGGTATTGATCAGAGGTTATCTGAGGTATGGATAAATAGTCTATGTGCTTAATCCCAGCTCAGTGATTCAACAATACCTTTAATCACTTCATTGACAGTCTTTCTTGTTTTGTACAATATGCCTTAAATTACCATATATTTTTCCCATTTATTAGGTATGTCTGTATCAAGTGTGAGGATGCGTGGTCTTGTTTGCTAGCAAGTGCACTGAAATGATACAATAGATTTTCAACTGAGGTTTATGTTAAACTCCATCAAGATGAAACTCAGTGAAACTGGAAAGGCATAAAGGCACAGATTTCACAGCTTTACAGAAGGCAATACCTTCTAACAAGTTAGAAACATCTTTCAATGTTAGAACTGTGCCTCAATTCTGCAACACATGCTTGGTAAATGTATGAATCAGTATGAACAGAAAGAAAAAACAAAAAAGCTACTTTTCTTTCCAGACAATATGAAAGTCGTAGAGCAAGACTGATGGGAAAAGGTTGGAGAAAAGGATGTTGGCTGGAATGTCTAAAACAGAACCTTCCTTCATCTGTGCTTCATGTCTAAAGCTATGTATTCACCCTTGGCTTTGTTTCTCTCTGGATGTGAAACTGTTTTACGAAGCTGTTTTCTCTCAAAAACAAATGAGATTTCATTAAGGGATAAAGAGGGGAAGAAATATTAACCTGGCAATTTTCCTGATTAGTTGTGTGAAATATACTGGCCATTTTTAGATTTCTCTTGTGCCTACTCTAAGTCTTGTATCTTTGGCTGCATATGTTTCTCATCCTCATCTTTCCTTCCTGTTAATGGAAAAAGGTTGCCATGTCAACAATTTTTTTTCCGATATATTTTATATGGAACAGTTCACATAGTTATACATTCTCTTTCTACTTCCCTTTGGAAAATATCAGCAATCCATTCTTTCACACTGCCAAGTGTTATCTACAATTCTGATAATTATATAATTCTGTGATTTCTAAATTATGATTTGGTAGTTGGAACTAGAGATATTTCAAGGACAAATTTCCACACAGACCTTGATAAGAATGTGAGTAGAAACAACATTCACACAGGAGAGATTATTTTTTATTCTGATCACGTGTTTGGTGCTGACTGATTAAAGGTTACAAAATAAGCCCCAACTGCCTGGTCACTAAAAGGCTGATCAGTGATCTGTTTCAGTTTTGTCTCACTTTTCACACGTTGAAACAAAAGGAGATTTTACAGTTTACTGCTGATCCTTTGCACTAGGAGGAAAGTCTCCTAGCAGAAACAGTAAGGCTAAACAGAAACACTGAAATTAATTTTCTGTCTGAGAAGATCTGTAGATTCCAAGTTCTACGAAAATAGGTTTCCTTGCCATGGCAGCTGTGTATTTTGTTTTAACTGGCATAAATACTCTCAGTATAAATTATTATTTTATTTTTTGCATAAAATATTCTAATTCGAGCAAGAGAGAAACATTAAGGGCTATATGAAAATTTCCCCTTTATCTTTTTTTTTTTTGTACATCATGAGGATATTAGGCAAAACAAAAGAATCAGGAAGCAGGATCAAGGCCAAACTTAACATTTCTGTTTAGTATAGAAATTGTTATAAAGATAACTAAGCAACATAGAAATTATGAATATAGGTGCTCATATTGGGCTAAGTAATCATTAGGACACATCTTTAAGAACTGAAGGTTCACAAAAAACAATTCATTAAAGAAAGGATAGAAAGGATAGAAAAGTTTCAGAAGAGCAATTGCTCCTCTACTGCTGTACCTGGACTGTTTCTACTGAAACTACTTGCTTCAACCAATAAGTCGGTCGAAATTCATTAACCTGTTGAATCTTGTGACATGAAACACTGTGCTGATACAAGTATCAAAATTATTTTTCATGCTTTGAAAGTGAACTTTTCACAGACAAAAGCCTGAATTAACTACTAGGAAAAAATCAGGTTCTTCTAGTATTAAAATTTTGGTTGTTCTATTATTGTTTTTAGAAAAAAGGCTAAATTTAGTATTTTCTAACATTGATTTCTGATGGAAAATAGATTTTGACAACAGCAAAATTATTTCCTAAAGCATTTTTACCTGATGAAAACTTTGAGCTATTGAAAACCTAAATTTTTATTTTGTTAAGAATAAATACAGTTCCAAGTATTCTTGTGTATACATGCTATTGTACAGATTGATAAAAGATGTAGTTTAATTTCCTCTTTTATCATTCTTCTTTATGTAGAAAGCACTGCTCTCAGACAATTAATTTTTGAGTAAATTACTTTACAAGAGCAAGCCATAGTAAATCAAAGACAGTCTTACTAGAGAACCTGATGTTTAGAGGAAAGAAGCTACATTTTCTACCAAATATTGAACAGAAATTCCATGAGGTCTTTGATCTAGGTATTTCCTCCAGAAAGCTGAAATTTTGGTCTCATTGAAGAGAACAACAAAGAAAACATTTCCAACAAGCTTCAGTTAAGTCATAATTTACTGATTCTGTTAATGAATATTTGCATTTTATATTTATATGCTGAAGACCTCAAATTACTTGCAGTGCTGTTAATGGTTCCTTCTGAAGATCTACATTAGGTCACACCTATGAAGAATATATCTGACACTGCTTGGATCACACCCCAGTGTTTGTGGTGTTCAATACAATGCAGAAATCCAGAATTGCACCAACCTGACTGGAGCCTTATGGACAATTTGGAAGTGTAAGATGGATCTATTTTTCCACAGATTTGGCTAGAAATTGTCATCTGGATCTAAGAAATACTTTTCCAACAGAAATGTTCTTCCAAAAAGGTTTTATTTTTGCCAAAATGACATTTTCTTAGGGGAAAAATATTAATGTGTTCCCAAACAGTTTTAGAGATGATTCATGCCAAGAAGCTGCACTTGCACTGAGGACAAAGACAAGCTTTTTTACTTAAATTGAATGTCTTAAGCAGCTGAAGTAACAGGATGTAGTGTCAAGAGTATTAATATCAGAAATATTTAGAGACTGACACAAAATTTCTTACCACCGTGAATCAATTTTGAGTGAAAGTCACTAATTAGATACAGGACTATTTCCCTTGTGGATTGTTCTATCACATACAGACTGTGAGAGAGAACTGCTGGGAGCCTGACAAAATATATAAAAATGAAAAAAACCAGGACTATCCACATAGCTTCTTTAACAACTGAAAAGCAGTATAAGATAAAGAGTTGAAAAAAACTTTAACTTGGCCTCTAACTTAGCCAAGAACTCATTATCTGGAACAAATTTTTTACCAACTTTCTTACTGAGTGAAATAAAATTTAGAGTATTTTGATAATATACACCTAATTTTAACTTACCTATGTGTGACTGCATTTTTGCCTCATATTTAAACTACAAAGTTCAAACATCAGATGTTTCAGAGAAGCATTTGAATTCCTTCTGTCCTGAGTGACCATTTGGATAGAGTAGAGGAAAAGAAAAATAGGGAAATATTATAAAGAACTGTGGATTGGTCTTCAGCACAGTGTCCTAACAGAATCCATGACACTTCAGTCCTTGAAGAAAGACTCTACTAAAAGACCTCATCAGAGAACTGGAACTGATTCAAAGCTAACATGTCAGATTTCCTATTCAACTAATGCATATTCTTTCATTAATGCATCTCTCTGTTTTTAGAGCCACCACAAAATTCTGGCATTCCAAATGAAATGCAAAAAAGTGACCTGTTGCCTGACAATTTCATCAATATTCTCCAACCTTGTATTAGAGCATATACTGAATGTTCTCCCTTCTGCTTACTTTCTAACTTTTGATTATGTTTTTGGGATTGCTCCTGAGCTGTGACCTGATATTTTGATACAATTCTCTCACTTAGCTTCAATTTTTTGCCCTAAGAGTATATAGCCCTTTTTTTAATTGAATGTGTACTGATTTGCCTTTAACTGTATTGAATTTCATCTCCCTTTTTATTGGTCTTCACTCCATAATTTCAAAGCTTACCAAAACTCTTTGCAATACATTTAATTTTTAATTTCCCTTTTATGTGAGCAAATTAATTTATTTACCCCAATAAACTTTTTGTATATTTGCTAGTCTCCACTACATATAAATTTAAAGTTCAGTGGTCCAGAAGTTGATGTCTGTAGAATCTTGGAGCTGCTTAGTTCAGTTTCCTTTTCCTCTCACTTTTTTTTGTTAAATCTTCAAAAATGGATCAATTCTGTATAATTTGCTCTACTTGAGCTTGTCTTTGCTAGGTGGTTTCAGCTGATCTTGTCTTCATGTTCTCTAGCTTCTAGGTCCTTCTTTCATAAGATGAGGTCCTACTTGTTTTCCTCCTTCAATTGGATTTTTTCCTATACCTCTGTAAAAGTATCCTTGCAGCAAACTATTTGCTGCCATCCGAGCACTCTTTTCTCCTTCCTTCCTCTACCTCCTTTTCTTTGCTCAATCACTTTTCTACCTGATTATGTCACTATTAATTAGTTATACCAGTTCAATTATTGCTCCAATTCTTTTTTTAATCAATTCCTAGCAGTAGAAACTGAATAGAAAGGGGATACTCTGTAAGAGATCTGAATAAGAGGGTGGCTTAAAAGGCACTACCAGCATCAATGAAAGCAATCTAGAACAAGAAAAGAAAACATGTTGTATAAATGTGGTGGGACTGACATCATAGTTTTAGCCAGAAGGAAGGAGTAAGTAAGACAATAACCTGATAACTAATCTGTGAATTAGGGAATGAGAAGGTTAATGGAACAATTTGGCCTAGGCACTGATATTTCAATGTTCAAATAGATGCCAATGACCCTCAAATCCCCTTACACTGTGCGTGTAAGTGCTCTATGTATTCTTAACTCAGCTTTCATTAGCCTGAGGGTATGAGTGAGATTACCTTGGCAAACATAAATGAGTAGTATTTATTTAGCATGGTCACTTAATCATTCTTGAACAAACTCCATGAATCTTTTAAACCCATCAAATCCTCCAAGGCTTTTCACTCTGGCACAGAAAGATATTTAAAGGCATTCTGACAAATCTTTGACACTGGGGTGAAACTCAGGCATCATTCAAGGTAAAAGCAGATCTCCCACGGGTTTCAAAAAATCCAATTAAGAATGGATAATGTAAATATAAACACCCACACACACACACATAGAATTCAGAAGCTGCTTTTTAAATAAAATTTTGCATAAAATAATAATTCTCATTCTGCAATATTGGAACTGATTTCTAATCTCCTATAACCACTGGGACAGTACAGAATTTCATATATGTATTCTAAATAACAAAAATTTTGTGACTTCTATGGAGATTGCCCACGTGTTCTTTTGGCACACTGTTCCTGAAACAGGACAGTTTTAGATGCATGCTTATGACACATTGTCCATTTCATCATGGTAAAACAACTGTGGTATTTATTAACAGTTTTCCTTGCCCTGATGGATTTTGCATTTATTTGGTGTGAAATCTAAACTGAAAACTGAAATTTAAAAAAACTGCACTGAATTCCAAATAGTGCAAGCACAATAGAGCTAAGATTAGATGAATGGTGAGTAAAAAATTATTTCAGTAAGCCAGATGTGATTCTGAAAACTCAGTGGGCAAGCCAGAACTTCAGCTGGTACAAATAAAGGAAAAACCATTGAAGTAATCTGAACCACACCAGTCAAAGAATTGATCTCCATTCTCTTTTCTGCTTTCTCCATCTCAGTCAGAATGAATTTCAAAGCCTATTATTAAGCATAATTTTAATGTATATTTTATATAATGTATATCTTATTTTCATTACACTTGAATAAATTACTAGACATAGCTATAGAATTTTAATTGTCAGAAAAGACTGCCTGATTCAGTAGCATAAGTAGGCATTTGGGAATTCTAAAACCAACTGCTATTTGCAGTCAGATTGTCTTTCCAAAGCAGAAAAATTTAAGCTTAGCTTACAGCATAATTATTTTGCTAAAATTTTAAAATAGGTTTCCTATTTCTCTGATATAGCCTCAGTTGAAAATGAGAAAAGCTATATCAATTATTAACACAGAGACAAACTTTAAGATTACACCCTCTCTTGCAGACCAAAATAAAGTCCACTATAAAACACCCAAACATAGACATTTTGAAGAGTAGTTCAGAGGACAATCACCTTTAGAAAAACGTTGGCCCATATTTATAACAGAGTATGACAATAAAAGAATATTTTCTCCAATGTAAATAAATAATTTATATAGCTTCCATAAAAGGTTAATTTTACTTTCCTATGATCTTACTCATCCAAACATTATTGAAAATATCCCTTTATCCATTTTAGTAAGTGTTCTGAGAAACTGCCTGTGACGAGAAATTACCCAGGGCAACCAAAACACTCTGTGAGCAGAAAAAATTACACTACACAACATAAAAATAACAGGAGTGTTTATGAAACCTACATATGAAAAAAAAAATAAAGAGATGGAATATAAAATTTCATAAGTCACACACCCATTTAAAATATTTTAATAAAATCTGGATCCTTCAAACTATCATTAGGACAAAGTAATATAAATTTTTCCATGCAGTTTTCCACCCTGTAGCAGCTTACTACATGTGCACATGACATAAATATCCAGTATGGTAATTCCTTATGCCCAGAGCATTCAAGTATTCCTTTATTAAGAAACTAATTTCTGAAAATCAGAATAATATGTATTCTAATGAGAAACACCTTAGAAACACAAAATTAAAAGTTCTAATTATATTTCTCATAGCTCCTGCAGTCTATTTCAAAACATCTGTCATGATTTAAACTCTACTTGAATCCAACTTGTGCAAAACCCAAGAACAATAAAAATGTGAGCTTATTATTGCTGTCACTGAAACACATAGGAACTTCTCTTATTTAGCTTTAGTGGGTAGCTCATAATTAATTAAACTTATTTATTGAAACATGAATCTAAGTTTATACTAAAATTATAAAGTAAAAAGCAAGATCCTCACTTAAAAGCTTGAGGATTCCAAATTATTACATTATTTGAACTTGGGGTTTCAAAGAGTTGGGGTTTCAAAAGCTGAAATTTAAAGAGACAAGAACCTACCAGAGGTATCTGGACAATGCCCTTAACACTATGTTTTAAATTCTGGTCAGCCCTGAAACAGTCAGGCTGTTGGACAAGATGATTATTGTAGGTCCCTTACAAAAGAAATATTCTATTCATTTCTATTTCTATTTCTATTATTTCTATTTCTATTCCTCCCACCANTATTTCTATTTCTATTTCTATTTCTATTTCTATTTCTATTTCTATTATTTCTATTATTTCTATTTCTATTTCTATTTCTATTTCTATTTCTATTTCTATTTCTATTTCTATTTCTATTTCTATTTCTATTTTTCTATTTTTTTTATTTTTCTATTTCTATTCTATTTCATTAAATAACCCCAAAGTAGTTTCATGAAGTAGTAATGATCTCATCATCCTTTTAAAATACAATGAAAAACACCAAATACTGGTAGGTAGCTGGTGTGTTCCCCTTGAAGGCAACAAATCAGGTGTTTTGAAGTCAAAGAGGTAGACACAATAAAAAAAATGTGACAATTTGCTACAACAAACAGACTGTCAACTGTTTTTTTTCCTCTCTTTGTCCCGTGTCAAGTGACACTGTGTCTGTCTCAGTAAGAAAAAAAGTGTTAAAACTCAGGTCACCAGACCTCAAACCACTTTAGTCCACTTATACAACTCCTTAAGGACTACTGTTTTACTCTGCCTATTCAAGCTAATAAACTGAAAGGGTTCCTAATAAAGCTTAAACTCCCCAAAAGATCAGATAAATAAGATTTATCCTTGTTACAATCCACCCCAGAAAGAGAGAGTAGTCCAAGCTCTTGCTAATAGATGCCTTGGGGCAGATTAGAGTGAAACAACACTGAATGACTGGTGTTTGTAAATATGTACACATAGGGGTTTTTAGAACAATTTGTTTGTGACTCCATGAATGAATACAAATTGCAAAAAAAAACATTTTAACTATCATAAAACTGACTCTTAGGTCACTTCCTGATTTGAGTTTAAATTTTTAGATTTGTATCAAGCTCCCTCAGTAACCTCTTTTTGAGAATATTTAGAATATGAATATTTATTAAATATTCAATAACAAATATGACATATTGGATAAATATTATACTGAAATTAAATGGTTTTTCATTATTAGGTATCTTTCTTGGTTTAACTCTGTTATTTGTTTGCTCTGTGTTTGTTGTAACATTTGCTTTTTGCCCCAAGATATAGAAAGAACATTTCCGATTTTTGTTTTATAATGACATCACAGAACAAACTACAATACATTATTGCTTTTGTGAAACTGTGTTGCAGTTTTCTAGACTGAAAAAAATAGTTTCAAACTGCTTATACTAGAGCATGAATCTCTTGNAGAACAAACTACAATACATTATTGCTTTTGTGAAACTGTGTTGCAGTTTTCCAGATTGAAAAAATAGTTGCAAACTGCTTTTACTAGAGCATGAATCTCATCTTCTGTTATACAGTATGCGTGAAAGAAATAAAACTTAAATTTCTTAATTTATTATGAAATATCAATAATGAATAATTATTATATTCTTCTATTTATTATGAAAAGTTGTATCTTTCTGTGCAACAGTGGAAGATTTTAGTTGTTTATGAAAACAGTTTGATTTTTGGCCATGTTTCAGGTCACCTTTATATTCAAATGCTCAAATTTTCTCAGCGAAATTCTTAAAGTTACCAATATGGTTGAAGTTTATCACGGTACAAATATTTTCCTAGGGCATTGCTTATATGACACCTTTGTTGTGAGCCACTCCTTTGTCTCGCATGGAGATCCTAAGCTACTCAATCCAGAATTAAAACTTCACTTCAACAAATGATAAATCAGATAGCTTGGCCACAGGAGGAAATTAATTTCTATTACTGCAAGGTTGCATTGTAGGGTGGTCATAAAGAAAATAGATATATCTGGTTTTGACATGTCAAATAGAATGGCCAAAGAACAAAATAACACAGCTTGTGCCAATGACCAAGGTAAATACAGTGCTGCTTCAGCTAACTCAGAATGGTGATTTAAGATCGTTATGATTTTTCCCAGTTGCCCAGAAACCATCATACTCTATTAAATCTAAGTTTATCTCTAAATAAAAACAAGAATGTCTGGCTTAAACACAGACTCAAATATCAGTATTTTCACAAAGTATTCTCTACAGAAAGCAAATGCTGCAATTTATCCTTCTAAAAGTTGACAAGATTTCAAAGGAATTAAAATATTTATGAATAAAGAAAATATTTTTTTGACAAAGAAGTCCACCATTTGAAAAAAAAAGAAAAAAGAAAAAAGAGAGGTTTTATATTTTATATCACATTTGAGAAGATTTGGAAAATCATTATTGATACAGTTAAGAGAGCTATTACTTCAGCTGATTATCAGAAGTCTCTCCCCACAAATAAAACATTTGTTGCTTCATAGTTTCAACTTTCTATCAACAGAAAAAAAAATCAGGTTTGCAAACAAGCTAAGGTTTGCTGTTTCCAGGCATCCACCTGATATCTGTATCTTTAACCATCAAAATATATAAATTATCAACATAAATAAATAATTACATGAACACAGCTTCTCACCCACCTTTCCTGCCCTGACTCCCATTGGCTCTACATATACATCACATAACTTTATCTACTACATATCCTGTTCTGGAGATAAGGTTTCTTATTCTAAATTAATCAAGCTGCTTTAATCAGAATGAGTCCTGCATAAGGATGGATAAATCTCACTTCTGGAGTTCAAGAAGCATAGCTATAGCTTTGGTAAACTGAAAGGTGTATGCCACATTCATGATAATCTATTTCTCTGTTTCTATATGTCCTTTACATTTACACCAGCTTCTATTCATACACCTGTTTTTTCCACACCTGCAAAACAGTCTAACAAACTAAAGAAAAGATGGCAGAAAATTATCGTGATTTATTGGTTCTAAAGGAGCAGAACTGTGAAGTGACTGAGCTACCAATCAAAATTAGATCTATTCCAGTATAACATTTGTTACTCTGTGATGCTTTCTTCTTACTTACATAAGTAAGTATCCTATGCAACTGGATAATTCTGCTGCCATATCGAAACCTTAGAAATGTGTCTATGTTAATGTTCCAAACAATTGACTAGGCAGTCAAGCTGTGCAGCCAGAAAAACATTTCCTATTTACGAGAAATGCAACATTTGCAAGAAATTGCATGATAATCAGTTTTTACTTTGGATGTTTATAATTTCTTTAAAACTTAAGAATAATTTTCCTCTTCTAACATAGCTAAAACTACTCGCTACATTTTGAATCTGCCTCAAAATGTGAGTTATATTTTATGGTACATTTTTTAGAACAGAACATGCAGTTGCAACCATCTACATTTGGAAGGTTCTCATTGTTGCTGTAATCTTTTTCACAGCACAGGATGACTGGATAAAAATTTAGAAAATTATGGAATATTGTTTTCTTCCAGTGTTCTGTTTCTTTATTCCTGGCTTATGCTAAGATTCTCTTTCTGTTTCTGCAATCTGCAGTTGTACTAAGAGTTGTATTCCCAATTTTTTTCATTTAGTAACATTTGGCAGGCTTTCTCTAGCACTGAACCAAATGTATATGGGTCATCTTGGATTGGAGGAAATAATTTCTATGAGAAAGTTGTAAAATTGGGATATTGTCTTCCAGAAATATGTGAAAATTTAATTTTTTTGGCTTTTATTTGCCTTTCTCTTGTTCCTATGAGCTTGTCCAATACTGTACTGTATTTTACAAATTCTGATTTAAATATTTTCCATTCAACAGGAAGCCATAGTTTGCCTCTTCATCCAGCTATTGCTTCGCTTGGTTACACAGAGAACGTTACTGTGCTCTCATTTTCCAACACAGAAAAAAAAAAAAACTTGCTGTTTTGCTATGCTCAAAAATTTGAGACCTTTTCTGTAAATTTATAGAAGAGATGTGGAACAAGATGTGATTACTTTACTAGTAACATATGTCTAAATCAGGGAGGCTATTTCTGAAGGTACAAGGTACTGAGGAAAGATTTCCAGTTCTTGAAAGGAGCTCAGCAGGAGATACAGTGCTGGGAATATGCTGTTTCCATTATATGAAGTTAAAGAAATCTGTGAAATACTGACACATTTTTTTCTTAAAATACACAAATAGTTTCTGATAAAACTTTGTTTATGTTAGAGTTTCCTAAAAGATATTTGACAGGTTTACTACAACTTAATAATTTTGTTTCTATCTTATATCTGTATCCCTGGCTTGCAAACCTCCAAGTTGTCAGGAGTCCACACTGCATATTTAGAATAGACAAAGAAGCAATTTTCATGGCATCAGAGAAGTTAAAGCTTCCTCAAATCTTAGCTTATCAACAAATCTGTCTGGAAAATTCCAGTTCAACAAAACTGAATAGAGTTCATAAAAATTAGTGTGATTCAGTGAACCACAAGCAGCTCCTCTTACAATCTACCAGAAATGCCCTATATCTGGCTTAGTGAATCACAGAACAATTGAGGCTGGAAAGGGCCCAAACCTCCTGCTCAAGGAGAACAGGTTGCCCAGGGCACCTTTTGAATGTCTCCGACAATGGAGACTCCACAACCTTTATGGGCAATCTGCACCACTGCACAGTCTCCTTCTGCTTCCTGACATGCAGACCAAATCTGTGTTCCAGTCTGTGCCTGTCGCCCTTGTCCTGTGGCTGGACACTCCTGAAAAGAGAATAGTTCCCTTCAGATATGTTTATGCATGGCTGAGATTCCCCCTGAGCCTCCTCTTCCCCAGGCTGAAGAATCTCAGCTCTCTCTAAGAGGTGTTCCATTGGACTGTCTCCAGTATGTCCATGTCTCTCTTGTATTAGGAAGCCCAGAATCATGCACAGTATTCCAATTGTGGCCTCCCCAAGGTGGAGTAGAGGGGAACCTTTCTCGATTTGTTGCCAGCTGTTCTCTTTACGATCAGCTTTCAACATGTTCTGGCACATTGGACTGTTTCTCCCCAGGTTTGGGGCTTTGCACTTCCCTATGCTGACCTGCATAAGGCTCTTGTCAGCCCATTTCTCCAACCTGTTGAGATCACTCTGCGACCAGCACTGATGGTGTTTCAGCCATCATCTGCTAACCTGCTGAGGGTACACTCTGTCAGATCATCCAGATCATCACTGCAGAAGTTGAACAGTACAGGACACTCCATTGACCCAAGTGAGACACTTGTAGTTTGTGGATCCAACTAGACTTCCTACCACTGATCACAACCCTCTGAGCTAAACCCTTAAGCCAGTTTTCAGTTCTCACTCTCTGCTCATCCTATCCATACTTCATCAACTTCTCTTTGAGCATCTGATCAACTTATCTAGTGGAAGGAGTCCCTGCCCATGACAGGGGGGTTGGAAGAGACCTTAAAGATTACTTAGTTTCAAACCATTCTAAGCAATTCTTTGCTTCTATGATTTTATGGGAAAAAGTGTCAAAAGCCTTATGAATTAAAGGTAGACAATATCCACTGCTCTCCCCTCACTTAGCAAACCATTCGTTTCATCATAGAAGGTTATTAAAGTGTAGATCCCCAATTCCTACTTCTTCCCCTATTTTAAGAGATGTTTAAAAGACATGTAGACATGGTGCCCAGGAACATGGTTTAATGGTGGACTAGGCAATGCTGGGTTAATAGTTGGACTCTATGGTCTTGAGGGTCTCTTCCAACCTAAATGACTTTATGGTTCTTTCACTTAAAACATGTAATAATATGTACAATAAACTTAATATAAAACCATTCATTGTGTAATCACTAAGATACAAGAAAAGAAACCATGTATTCATTGTTTGAATTTGGCATACTGAGACATCATATAAAATGAGTATTTCCTGAGAAACATCCCTTTGATGGTTTATAAATACCAGATTCTTAAAGTAAAGTTACTTAAATTGGATTATATTCTTTAGGATATAAGACAGAGCTTTAAATATATCAATAAGCCACAATCATCTATCCAACATTTTAGAAGTCAGAATTCTGACTTTTGTTGTTGAGAAATTGCATAGAATATAATAAAACCATGAGATGAGAATTTGAACCCATGTTATAACAACTCCAGTAGGTATGTTTGCATTTTCTATTTAGTACTGAGGCAGGTTGAAAAGTCTTAAAGAAAGTAGAGTAGACAACCTGTTGGGATTCTGCAATATCCACTTGCTTGAACAGCAAAGTGGGAATATTTCATTACAAATGTCACTAAATTAGATATATTCAATCTGAACAGAGAAGCAGTATCATGGTGGGAAGAAATCCAGCAGAAGAGTTTAAAGGCAGCCTCAATCAGAATACTGGAGCTGTCAGGGAATAGGGAGCTATGTCTATGTGCATGCATGTGTGTCTGTTCACCTCCCCCAGTCCCTGGGTCATGTTACCTAAATTCATCATAGGAATGTTAAGCACATCGCTCTGAAGCAACAGATTGCACAATACTTATATTCCAACAAAAGCCAAACAGAGGGACAACAAAATTATTCTGAACTCTTTTACAACTCTGACCATGGAAGCTTAATTGAACTTGCTCTGGCTGTATGGTTATAGTAGCTATTACTTCACTGATGCAAGCAAACTCATTTGACAGTCAGCTTGCACGGCTGTCTTCTCTGTGAGATACCTGTGCTATCTCCTGGCTGATTAGCTGGAGTGTGACTGGAAGTGCATCTATTACAGCTCAGTGTAGATCTGTGCCTGAGCCAACTTACTTTTGACCCAGTTTTGAGGCTTACATGGGATTCAGAGTATCACATATTGGCTAATTCATCTGGACATTGGAGGAAACTTAAAGAAACACCAGCAAGGATCTACTGGAAGACTGAAGTTTATTTTGAAAAGCAGTGTAGGTCATGGTGGTTGGTGTCAGTCCAGCTCTATTAAACTCAGTGCCAGAGCCAGTGATTCATAACTGTTTATTCAACAAATCTTAATCTATGAACAGAGATTACCTCAACAAGTTTAAGTTGAAATACAAAATACAAAATATAGTCTAATCTGATTTATAACTCTGTATTTTTGCTACCACCTGTAGTTAGATTATGATATCCACTCTTTTAATATACACACAAACTCATTAATGAAAAATTACCTAAGCTTTGCTAGCAAAACTTTGGAGTCTCTTTCAGTCAAAACTTCTTAAGTAGCTAGCAAAGAAATAAGATGAATTAACAACTAGCAAATATGTGACAAGTCAGTTTCTCAGATATTATAGGGACAATAAACAACAAAATGCACAATTTCAGTATTAAAAGTGACTATAGGCCGAAATTCTCACTTTAGGCTCACTGAAAACCATTTTGGGTAAGTTCTAGGAAAGTATCCGTAAATAGGAATTCCAAATAGAATAAAAGAGAAATTGCTTATTAGAAGAAAGGGGATTAGGAAACCTAGCTCTCACTGGGAGTAATAAATTCAATATCTCTCACTACATTATTGTGAGAGACATGATAAAAGAGCACAAAAAAAGTGCAAAGATGAAAAGTCACCATGGAGTTTCAGGTAATTCAGGTAACCTTTCATTGCAGAGTAGGTATGAGATGCTGAGCATTACCAGTAAATTTGGGTGCATATGACCACCTCTGTCTTTCCCTACTTGCTAGCTGGGCCCTGAGGGGACCACTGAGTCCTTCTTCCCCTTCTGTACCCCTCCAGGTGCATTAGTGACATCACTGGCACTGCAGCAGGGCGAGCCCCCCACTCTGCACAGCCCTGCCCTGCCTGACCAGGGCCCTGCCAAACTGGGTCTATATTCTAGGGAGGTGCCTGATGCTGCTCTAATCACATAGACAATCATGGAAGTGAAACCTTGGACAAACTTGTACAATGTATCAAGAATACATGGTTTATTAAAGCTCTTTTCTAAACATCAATAACTAGAGTGAGAAGGACAAAAAGTAAAATCCTTCTTGGCATTTTCATTTTGGAAATATCATAGAATCGTAGAATGGTTTGGGTTGGGAGGGGACCTTTAAGACCACCTAGTTCCAACCCCTCTACTGTAGGCAGGGACATTTTCAATTAGACCAGGTTGCTCAGAGCCCCACCCAATCTGGCCCTGAAAACCAGGCATTTTGTTGTTCACCTTTCTGTCTCATGGTTTCTATTCAAATGTTCATGTCTACTACAGCTGCATTAGTTGGACATGTCTGAATAATCCAGGGTTTTCCCAGAATTTGAGTCTGACTATGATTGTTTTGGTTTCTGGACCTAAGTTGAACCATCTCCAAAGACTGGATTCATGCCCAGTGAAAATCACTTGAGTTGGTACCAAAGAAATGCATGCATCTAAAATCAGAAAAGCTTTTTGAAAATAATTGCTTAAGCCAAAACGCAGAATAAACAAAGCAGAGATAAGTAATCAAAAACTTACTGAACAGCTTTAATACATACAGTTTAAATTTTTGGGACTACTAGACACAGATTAATCTATAGCATTGTGAAGGGCATTGACACATTTAAAGAGTAGAGAATGGAAGGAAATGCTTCAAAATTATGGAAGACTCAGGAAACCTAATATTGACTTGATTTCTCTTAAAAAGATGCATTTCAATATTACATGAATATTGTGTATATTAGTATAATGTTTCTCAGACATATGTATATAAAAGTATTAGTCACTGAAAGAAACTGGGCAGATTGTTTATGAATTTTAACTTGCCACAAGAGGAATATAGTGAAATGCAACAAACTACAATGCAAAATAACTTGAACCTCGAAGACCTACTGAAGAGTGAAAGAAACATTAACTAGCAGCTTTCATTTGGTAAGGAACTTGGCACAAACAACAGAACCCTTCAGAAGGCTCTATCCACAGAAATCTGCAGGAAAGCTTCCTAGTCGTTCAGTCTGGTTATTTTAGATTAGGACCACAATTTATTTAGCTGTTGGATTGTCAGCTGTGGTTGAGTTCAATCACATATAACAATGTGTCAACGGCTGTATCTGTAAAAGGATTTTGATATCTAAAATCTATGTCCAAAAATGTAGTCCACAATACCATAGTGACTGAACATCTAGACATTTTTATCCCACTTAATCCAATCTGGGATCCAGTAAGAAGGTGGAGTTTCTGGGGATGCCTGATCTGTCTCCAGTGAAACTGTAGACATTCATTCCTTAGAGTGTAAATTGGCCACAAAAGGAAATTTTAGCTAACAAGGTAATGGTCAGAACACTTACCTAGGCAACAAGAAACTAGCACCAAAACCTCTTATGACCTCTGTGCCCACAATAAATGGATTTAAAAATAATTTTTCTTTCATTACTTTCCTTTATGTGTAGAATGCATATTTTATTGTTGGCAGTATGAGAAAAAGAGAAATTACAGGCTGCTTTGATGCATACTTCGAGTTACATTTTATTAAAGTTAATCTCAGAATTCACAGAGAGACAAATTAAGGCATTCACTTCCTTGTGTGTGTAAAATACTCGTAGGAAAAGATTGTTTCTCATTAATCCTGGGAATCTTATGCTTGCCTGAAAATCACATAAATTTACTAAATTCATTGTTAATGAAGCATGACTGTTGCATGTACAAGACCTTTGAGGAAGAAGTCATGGGCAGGATAATAATTTACATATTTGATGTCTATTAAGTTGTTTTAATGGAAGTGTGTTATTGTACCCCACTGGTACTTTAATAAATGGCCTGACTGTAATCAGCACAGTATTGTGCCTCTCTAGGCTTTCCAGCAGCCTATGATTATGTTAAATGATTAAGGTTGGCATGTTTATGAATGTTATGCTACATATGTAAATATTTTATTTGGATGATAATATATTAAAATGTATTCCTGACAACTGGTTTTATAAGAATTGTCTGATTTTAAGTTTTATATGACACCAAGTATGTTTTCCAGCACATAAAATCCATTTTATTATGCTGCATCAATTTTCTCTGAGACTTTGCACTATGTTACTTTCTAAATATTTTCTGTGTGAAATTTAGTTCATTTCTATAAAATTGAATGGAGTTGGGGAGCATTAAAACCATCAGATGCATAAGTTCAGTGTTAACGGCATTCTTTGACCTCTACAAGATCTTTCACTGCTGGCAATAAATAAGTCATTTTGACTGTAATACATTCTCCTTATAGTTAATATCTCTAGTGGCATGGGAGCATTGCTATTTAGCAGGAAGGGAGGCACACTGCTATGTCAGAAAGAGAGCAGACTATGGGAATTAAGTTGCTGGGGGAGGATGTCTAGGTTTTCTATTTGCCCCAATGCATGAGCTCTCAGTGTGACAGGATACATTTCTTTCTTTACTGAAAAACTTAGAAGGTTGCATTAACTTGTGAAGTTTTTCAGATTACTCTGACAAGTTCTGCAGGCAGCAACAAAAGTCCCATACACTTTCTAAGGTGTAACAAAAAAAAATTCCCGTTCCATTAAAAGATCTTTGAGTTTGCAGACTGGGAAAAAAGATCTGAGTTGTAAGGAAAGTGGCTGCTTAAAGATGGTAAGGAAAAGAGAGAAATAAAAAAATAAAGAAAAAAAGGAAATAAAGATAAATATATTCCAGTGAGCAGAGTAGAAATTTGAGGTTAGCTAGGCAAACTAACTACAACAAGGAAGTAAGCAAGTGGGAACATGAATAATGAGCAGAAGCATATACAAACGACTAAGAGGCATTAAGGATAGACTGTATTGAGTGTTAAAGGAAATTAGAAGATGATTGGGCTGGAAAGGTTGATAACAAGGATTGAAAAACCCAGCAATCTAGATTATTAAATTGAAATAGAAAGAGGAAAAAATATTGTAGTGGGAAAGAAACTATGGGAATAGAACAGCTATTGGAAAGTATTAATAATATGGAAGAAGAGGGAAGGAAATTACATGGAAAGAGCAATGATCAAGAGCCAGATGAACCACTTGATGACCAAACAGTGGGCATATGTAGTCAGTGTTTCTGAATATTGTCTGTTCCTCAAATGACTGAGTTGGAGGCACCAAAAGGAAGAACCAAAGAAGGCTGGTATCTTGAAGGCCTTGAAGACAGGAACAGGAGTCACAGGACACTAAAGGTAGTGGGACCTAACAGGAAAAAGAATCTTTAAAGAGCATCAGAATTCAGTATAGTTTTCTCTCCAACTCATTAATTCTGAAGCCAAATTTCACTGAATTCCTGTGTCACTGGAAGCTAAACAACCTTTTTTTTCTAACTTCCAAGACTTTCTAGCTCCCAAGACTCATATTTTTTTTCAAAATTGTACAGTGAAGGAATATGGAGTTAGAAAACCTTAGAAGTAACCTCCTAACCCCAGTTTGTCCCTGTGTACAGCTGACACTAGATGCCTAGTGGCATTTCTAAATATTTTATTTCTAAGACTTGTTTGCATATCCTGACTACCAAAAGACTTTTGAGCTGTAGCTTCCAGTTTTGAAAACTTTATTCAGATTAATTTTAAACTTCTGTATTCTGTAGATAGGTGAAATACTAATAAACTCATTAAAAGGTTCTCAATATGATAACAACTTAAACTTCTGGTGATATGCACAAATGTATTCCTCCTCTGCACAATAACTGAAATGTTTTAATAATGTAATTGAAATAATCTGTAGGCTTCCATTGCAGAGCCTGTTATTTAGGTTTTCAGTAAATTGTTGGGAACAAAGTTCTTTCTTGGCAGCAGACTAATATTTTTTTTCCCTAATTTCTTTAGAAGACAGCTAGTGAAATAATTTGCCTCCCTTCATGGGGATTAAAAAGGCCTAAAACACAATGTAGCAACAGAGGAGTGTGAATAGCAACAGTAAGACTGATGTGCCTAAGTCAGAGAAGTGAATGTAGCCAAATTGTTGACTTTTTTTTCTTAATTTTTCACAAAATATTTATCTCATACTTTAAAAATTGGGGTTTTTACTTCTTAAATTTTGATTATTTCTTGTCTCCTTCTAAAACTAGGATTGCAGGGAATGGGCTGCTTGGCAGCCCTCTTGTTATAATTAATCTCACAATTCTAGTAACGTTTGGTTCTTTGCTAACTGAAAATATGTTTCCCTACAGTTAAGAAAAACGTTATGCAAAAAATATTATAGAAAAATCATCTCTGTGCTCTCCTGTTGTCTTGGAGATCTGTATGGTATGATTCCCAGGAGCACAGAGTGATATGTATCGAATCTATTCACTTCAGACCACCACAGAGTGGAATAAATATTTTTCAACACTCTAGTTACTTAGTGTTATCACTTCATAGACTCCTGTGTAAACTACAAGTAATTAGTCCAAGTTTTACTTTACACTCTCTGAGCAGTGGTCCCATTAAACATCTTTCTTCACAAATTACAGAACCCACATCTGGTGCCTCAACCTCGGGGCATGTACTACTGTGTAATTGTTCTGTGAAGTTCCATGTACTTTCTTATCTATCATCTGATTTTAGGCAGAAACTTTTTCTTCTACCTTTCAAACTTCAATACATATTTTTTACATATTATGGTATGGACACATTTTAATTCCTGCCTTGTGCCAAGATCAGAGACAGACAGTTAATCGTTGGTCTGTCTTTGGCAACAATTTAAAGACAGTAATAAAATTCAGCACCAATAAACATTCCAGTCCTTTGCAGGGCATCCATGAAAAAAATTGGAAATACAGGAAATACGTTATTTCTTTCAAGATAGTAATGTTACCAAAGATAGCAATTTTTATAAATTTTGTTTGTAACCAAGAGATATAATTCAATTTTTGAATAAGCCTACAGTGGATATATTCTATTGTCTTTGAAGCAAACCATTTCTTTCTCACACATGGGTGCTAATTATAACAGCATCAAGGGTATTGTAGCAATCTAGTCTCAAAGTAATGTTTATTACATTAATTGATTTTTTTATACACACAAAAGTTATTTTTTGGCTTTTCAAGATACATGAGTCATAACAATCGTTGTATTTAGAGCTACAAATCTCTGGACAAATGCTGCATGTTTATGGTGTCAGTGAAAAGGTAATTCACAGGGAAAGGGCTTGCTGAGGGAACTACCAGGCCTTATTGCCCCTGCCAGACCCCCCCTATAGTATCCTCCCACAGTGCCCACAAGCTCACACAAAATATGATTTTTTTTGAGAGTAAATGGGTACGTGTGTTTCGGAATCCTCACAAAAATCAGTTCTGCAATTGAATCTCCTGTTGTGAATACAGGAGACAATTTCACTGGAAAGTTGCAAGCATAGGGCTGAAAGGATCTACCCAAATTTAGTTAGTTTAGATCCTCATCTGCTGTGATGCAAGTCATAGCTGACTGCAGATAACATGAAAAAAAATCATCAACATGTATAAGAACTTTCAAACCACAAGCATATAATTGTCTTTAAACATATTGTGTTCTTGATAATATATTTGATGACCAAAGATAATTTGGCCTCAGTATTTTTTGTACTGAAAAACCTCAGTAAGTTCCTATAGCTACATAAGTTAGCTAGAGTACACTTTTCCTTTTAAAATACATGAACCAAGAAGGTGAGGCATGTGATTTTTTATATATATATTTATATTTATATTCTGAAAGTATTAATTGCTGTGTTTTAGTATTCCATATGTTTTTTCCCCACACAAATAACCCATAAGTAAATTAATAAAATGTATTTTAATTATTTGTGGATGATACAGCCCAAGAATCTGCATTGTCATGGAGCCCTTTGAATAATTCAATGAAATTAGCACTCAATTATCAGAAGAAAAAACAGAATTCCACCAGATATGGGTAGAAATACAATCTTAACAAACATATGATATGGTTCTAGAAAATATTATTAGAAAAGAGAAAAATAACCATTATTTTGGAATGCTGAATAATTCTTGAAGGAACATACACCACCGGCAGGCTCCAAAAAATGAATAAAAGACATTCTGTCTTTTCCTCTACGTTTAACAGTATTTCCTATTGTATTTTCCTTTTCACTTATTGCTCTCTTCCTTTAAATAAGATTATCATTGTTATATATTTAATCTTGAAGTATTCCCTTTCATTTAACTTCTCTATACTGTAAAAAAAATTGAGTTCAGGATAAAAGAAGACAATAGAAACTGCAAAATATTCTGATATATATGGACAGCAATTTCTTATTTTTTTTATCAAAAATTTTTATCTAAAATTTTTACAAAAATTTGGAAAAGTTTACTTGACTTTAATTTATTTCTTATGTTTACCTTGATTTCTATTAAAATAATGATGGATTTTGTTGAAAACTTCTGTATGAGTCTTGGCTCCAGTTTCTAATATGAACAAAAATAAACCCCAACGTTAGCTGTTTTTTACAGAAAAGCAACTGAACTTTTTTACTTTTTTTTTCATTGAAAACATGGTTTACTTACATTCCTTTTCTAAGAGATCTTGGTTTTCTGAGATCATTATCTGATGAAGGCAAATGTCTTTTTCCAAACAGCTCCATCTCTGTGGAAAGGGCACATCCATGTATGATATGTAGATTGAATATAAATTACATGCACTAAGAATGGCCTGTTCCTACTTTGAAAAAAAATCTCATTTTCCAGTAGACATAATACTCTTATTAATTTCAGCTGCTAGAGAAATAAAGATAGTCTCTAAAACAGTCAGACTCTAAGCCAGATTTATGTAAAAGTTAGTTCCAGATGGATGACACTGTAGGGGGTATGTGTGCATGTGTATGTAAGAATACAAAAAAGAAACCTGTGGTAAAAAAAAATTATGAAAATTATCTAAGGCAGTAGGCCTTAGTATTGTACTGCAAATTGAATAAGCTGAAATTTCCAATTTATTGCAAAGAAAGCACATTGTAGAGGTATGAAAACAATGCAGTAGAGTGTTCTACTATGAAAGTCACATAACAAATTAGTACTAGATGATAAAGATACAGTGGCAGCATCCTTTTATTTAAAAGGATCAGTGCTAGAGGTACCAAGGGTAATTCAGGAGTTTGTTCTAACATCAAATTACAAATCTGGAGATCTTCTATTTCTTTTGCATAAACCCTAGGATCATTTGAACATTCTAGTAGACAGATATGTTGAAACAACATTTTAAACAAGTGGCAAAGATGGCTGCAAAGATGTTTATCACAACTATCCCCATGGATTTTGCAAGTTATTTATAAAAAGGGTAATTTTGTTGGGTATTTTTAAACTCTAACTTTTGAAACATTATTTCCAGTGCACCTCACTGGGAAATAACCATTTAAAGCATCCAGATGAACTAGTGGCCAAGATTTTGGTAAATAAAGATTTCCTGTCACACTATTCCAGAACATCTAAAGTTTCATGCATCAAACAAAGCAATATTTCACAAACTGTCTATCTGAGCAAGTCTGGAGAACGCCAGAAGTTGGATTTCCCACATCTATTTGCAGAACTGATACTCTTTGACTTTGGACTTCTTCCAGAGTCTACTTCTTATTTTGCCAAGAGTAACTATGGTAATGCCCTACTCAGACTTACTTTGGTCATCCTGGTTTGAGCAATACATGTGGCTGGGAAAGCATGATTGTATCATTCCAGAAGTTGAAGGTCCAGAAGAGAAAAAAATAAATGCTATATTTTCTAAGATAAATATTCTTTTCATTAATTTAAATAATCCATTAAATAATTTTGTATTGTTTGACTCAGTCTGTGAGTAGGCTTACCACAGGCTAGAGATGAGATTTTATCCTCACAGTCAGCCAATAGCTGTTCAAAACACATCGATTACTTCTGCTGAAAATTCACAGAAATTCAGTAACCTTAGAGGGAAATGAAAGCACTGTGAGAATTCTTGTATGCCTGATAAATAGTTATGTAAACCCAAGTATTAGGTCATCTGGGTCTACCTGGGCCCAAACTGTGTACATCTGTTTTGTGCATTGATTGCACTGCTCATATTACTTGAAGTCAGCTTACATCAACACAGTAAATGATAATATTTATATTATTATGCTAATTATTCCTAACTCATAATCTCCCTTCCCATATGATTTGGTGTTGAATTCAAATCAATTAACTCAGAAGCCAGATGAATTCAACAAATAGTTGCATCTATGTTTCTCAGGATCATATTAAATTCTTTTCTGCACTCCTATTTTCAGATGTATGAGAGGTTTAAATGACAGCCACAAGCTAATGTTTATTACCTTCCCTGTGACAAGTACTCTATGACTTTTGAATAATAAAAAAAGGATGTAATTTCTGCCTAGAAATGCAACTGACTAAACATAAAACTGAGCTGAAAATAACCTAAAATACCTCAACCCTGTCAGATTTGGATTTTTATTTTTTTTAATCAATGTGATATTCATTAATACCACTGCACAGATACAAGAAAGGGCAATCTTAGGTCACAGAGCCAGGATGAACAGTAAGCTTTTCCACCATTTGAGGGAGTATGCCCTTCTACTTGTACTCATATGAACCATCTTTTCCTATTGAAACACTAACTAAACCATTATTATTGTTTTGCAGCAGATTCAGAGACATTGTTGCTGCTAGCATTTGGTAAAAAGCTGAACCAGTAATTCGAACATAGCCTTTTTTTTGTGAGGTAGCTCTCTTGCAATGCAGAGAGCTAAAAATGACGACAGAATCTTTTCTTTGGGCTCTGGAAAGCTCTTTGTACAGTAAAACTTCTCCGACATTTAGGATTTCCAGTGAATAGCAGTTGCCCCATTAGTCCTGTTAGGAGGTTGGTTGGTAGTGTCAAAGCTACATCACCCGTAGGGCACCAGATGTGTCTGCCATTCACAGCTCAGGAAACACTGTCTGCTTATCCACAGCCAGGTCTGCCTCGATGGTGAATCCTAATCAGAAGTCAAGAAGATGGTAAATATTTCTGATACTCATCAAATTTTCTCTTTAGAGTGAATTGCTGTTAGCGCAAGAGTAAAGCGAACACGTCTTTCTAAAACACAGTTTTTGCTTACAGGCCTGAAGTAACTCAGAGGAGGTTGTGTAACATTGCCACCTGGTGACATTTCTTTGTAATATTTCTATTTCAAAACTGTAAAAAATTAATTTTGACCTCTGTAATTTTTGCATGGTATTCGTCTTCACAACTAAGCATATTCCTAATAATAATAAACGTGTATGTATTTAAAGGCAAAATACTCAGATTTCATTACATAGGAAAATAAAGCTAGAATATTCTGAAGTTATTTCTTATTAATCTCATTATTGAGGTTTCTAGGGCAGATTGCCAGTAGCCTAGTATTCCAAACACAGAATCACTTTCATACTTAGAGTCATATCCATAAAAAAAAAAAAAAAAAAAAAAAAAAATAAATTAAACTGACCATATTTTTACAGAATGTTATTAGACATGGCATAAAACTTCGCACCTCATTTACCAGACTGCAATGAAATACAACAATAAATAATTCTGTTGAAGAAAACATAATTAAATAGAATACTCTGTGCGAAAAATGAGCTCAATTTTGGCAGGACATGAAACACTGCAGCTATAATGCTGCACACAACAGTTAGGGTCATTTTAACTTCTTGGAGGAGGATTATGTGTGGCAGTAGGAATTACTTGGAATTCCATTTACTGCCTAGAAAAGATTACTGCTAGGTGTTTGGTGACATTGGGTCCATCAGAAACACTAGGTAAGGAATGGACATTTCAAAAGCATTTGAAATCCAATATCTCTTATGTAGTTATTCAAAGAATTTCTAGGGGTAGAAAGTCTCCTCATGTGCTTAAATGGGATCACTTTTCTGCAAGTAAACTCTTTCCAAGTAAAACTGCTAAATATTCTGAATTTCCCCTTCCCCGAAAATTCTTTGAAATCTATAGATCACTTGCCTGACAAATTCTATAGATCACAAATGACAAATTCTCATTCTTCATGAAAACAAGTAACTCCAGTCCCCTGTCACAGCAGGATTTTACATATAAATGTCTGTGTATACATATATTTATGCACTGCTCACACATATATAAATTCATTCATCCCACCATATTTGTTTCAAAGTAAAATAAGCTTTCCATTTGATTATATTTAAATTTTTCCCCCTTTTATAAACAGTACTTTTTACTTAAAAATGGAAGCTATTGTGAAAAGTCGTTTCACACCCAGGTGGCAGTACTGTCATAGAGGAGGCAGAGCCTGGATCACTAAGACCTTGTTTAGACTCAGCTTCTGAGTGGGCACCATGCCAGTCTGACAGATGGGCATCGATAATGGCAGCAATGTGCCCTTGCATGTGCCTGTGCATCTACTGTGTTTGCCTAGGGAAAGGCTTTCATCCAAGATTGTCCAAACAGCTGTTCATTCTGAGTTTCTATCCTTATTGTTAAGAAGAGATGTCAACACTAATCCATTTTTAAGCTAGATTAATTATTTAAAAAAAAACAACAAAAGTAAAGCTTTTTGGCTGGTAGGATGTGAGCAAAGTCGGTATCTTTACACAAGCACATCATAAAGCCCTCAATTCCAGCTCTTGAGTGAAAGAACAATTGAGAAGTCCTGGTTACTCAGGAAAAAACAAGAAAATAAAGCTGTGTCATCAAAAACAACCCCAAATATGATGAGACCAAGCTTAACATGATAGTCCAGCTGGACACAAGTACATTTCTGCCTGTGAGATCAAGTGGTAGCTACTTGGACAACCACTGCTCCATATAACAGTTCTTAGAGGGTTCATGCTCCCCTCCTAGTCTCACATTCTGATGGTATCTGTTACATCTTTCTCCTAAATTTGTCACAAGGTGACAGGGAATGAGTGAAAAGAGGAAGTAATAATCAGTGAAAAGCCATCATATGCCTCACAGTGCCAAACCTAATCCCACCACCACTGCAGTCAGGGGAGGAGAATTAATAAATTGACACAAAAGTTTCTGGTAGTGCAAAATCTGCTTTCTATGTCCTTTCTTTTCAGCACTAAATCAGTATATGCTGTCCTAAAGTGGACAGAGCTTTTCCCATTGACTTTATTTAACTGAAATCCCATATGACCAAAATCCTACAGCCTAGATTCTGGTCTGTGAACTTTCCAAATCTCACGGCTCTCAGGCTATCAGTTCATAGAGTGAGACAGTTGACAAATTACTGCTCTAAGTTACTGACATTGTATTACCACTTTATTGGCAACAAAAACTGTAAGGCCTGCTGGTTCAGCAGCTCTAAAAGACTTGGCTGAATGTATGAATGTATGTAGTGTCCAGCAATTTTTACATCATCTTTCTTTAAGTCTTTTGGATGACAAAAAGATGTAGGCTCCTGTGGCTGATTCAACATACCCAGCCTGCAGGGCTGACATGAAAATATTCATTCCAGAAAACCACTAGGGTCCCCCTTGGATTAGAGAGGTCATATAAAAATTCTTCGCTGTTATGTGGATCTCAATCATGATTTTGCATATTGATTCAGATTAATTAGAGGCAAGAAAGGGTGGCAACAACACTGAATTAAGAACTAGAAATTCAATATAGATGTTTGGCCATACCTCAGTTTTTCTCCTGATTTATGTGTATTGCCTTCCCAGATGATTTTATTCCTTGTGCTGAACCTGTGTTATATTTGCAATCTAAATATGGTATCTAACAAAAAGACACTACTTGGTAAGTTTTGAAAGGTGGATTGAAAAAAGAGTTTTATGTTTCAGTCAGATGACATCTTCCTTGGCCAGGTTCCATTTTAATTGTTTCTTTCCAATGGTAATCTCTCAGGGGGCTAGTATAAAATCTATATTAAAAAGCAAAATGAAACAAAGCAGAAAAGTAATATTATTTTCATTTTTAAAACACCAATTTTTTGGGGAAATGAAAATTTTATTTTTATCTTTTACAGCAGCTGGATTTCTTTGTATGCTCCTGACAGTATTTTAGCCATTTAACTGGAAGACATGAGTTCTGACTCAATAAAATAGAAAGTTTATTTTAGTTTAATTGCCCACCAACAGCTCTTACAATGAGTACTTAAAAAAAAAAAAAAAAAGTCCTCTTCTAGAACTGCTTTGCCAAATAAGATCATGATTCTAAATAGGAAAATTTTAGGTAAAGAGAAAAGGGCAATATGTCCAAGTTTACTTTATATCTATGTTAAATTTTTTGTTCTGTTAAACACTTAAAACTTGATGTATAATGTAATAACATCATAAAATCTGATGTATACAAACAGTGCCTCCTCAGCAAGTTCACTGGAGACACAAAGCTGGGAGGAGTGGCCAATAACCCAGGAGCGCTGAGCAGTCCTTCAGAGGGACCTTGGCAGGTTGGAGAGATGTGCAGAGAGGAACCAGCTGGAACCAGGATTCAGCAAAGGCAAGCCCAGGCACCAGTTCAGGCTGGAAAGCAGCTCTGTGGAGAAGGACCAGGGGTCCTGGTGGACACCAAGCTGTCCATGAGCCAGCAGGGTCCTTGTGGCCAAGAGCCCAATGGTGACCTGGGTTGCATCAGGAAGAACATTCCAGCAGGGCAAGGGACGTGATCCTGCCCCTCTGCTCAGCCCTGGTGAGGCCTCACCTGGAGTGCTGTGTCCAGCACAAGAGAGATATGTAGAACCTGGAGCAGGTCCAGCAGAGAGCAATAAGGATGATCAAGAAATTGGATCATCTCTCTCACAAGGAAAGGCTGAGGGAGTTGGGCCTGTTCAGCCTTGAGAAGGAACAACTGAGAGGGGACCTCATCAATGTCTGTCAGTATCTGAAGGGATGGAGTATCAAGGGGATGGAGCCAGGCTCTGCTCAGTGGTGCCAAGCAATGAGACAAGAGGCAACAGACAGAAACTGATGCATAGGAAGTTTCACCCTAACATGAGGAAGGTGTGGAGGTGACCAAGCACCAGAACAGATTGCCCACAGAGATTATGGAGTCTCCCTCACTGAAGATACTTAAAAATCATCTGGAAAAAATCCTGTGCTCTAGGATGCCCCTGCTTGAGCAGGTAGGTTGGACCAGATGACTCAACACGTGGACACTTCTTTAACTATTCTGTGATTCTGTAACCTCTGGGAAACTAACATACTTCTGGAAAATATCTGTCAACAAGTACATAAAAGATATGATCCCTTCCTATTGAATTAATTCACATGGTCTTCACAGAATTTCCATAAAATTACATCACATTCCAGTTTGGACTGAAAAAATAGTGTTCTTCACATAACACTATCGCTTTAAAAAATCTTTAATGTGTGTAGAAATGACCCAAGCAGTTAGCTGGAACACATTTCAGAAAATGATAGCATTCCTTTCTTCATGATGTAAAAACCGTCTTTTGACACCCATCACCTTAATGTTTCTTGAAAATTCATTAAAGCACTTACAAATAAACTTTCTACATCAAAACCTGGGGTTTCCATGCAGTGTTTTGTTCTATTGTGAAAGCTACAACAATTACAGATTAGCCTGGTAGATATTTGGCTCCTATTTCCCTAATTTTCCAAAGGCAACATTTTCTTTTGGAACTCATTATTATGTGTTTCCTTGACAATCTTTCTCATCTAGCCTTCAAGGCACAAATGACTATGAACTTGGCAGCCTTAAAACATTTTTCATCAAAAACGCCCATAAAACATTTTGTTAATTCTCTCTGTATTGGTGGCAACACAGCAAGTGGGGGAAAAAAGGCAGCACAAAGAATTTATAACTCTTCTCCTGCTGCCTGAGGAAATGAAGTGCATAGGTATCTCTATATGCTACTGTAAATATTCCTATAAATCTACATTCTACAAAATATGTTGTGCTGTTAATTGGGTAGCAAAGTGCTGGGACATTGCTCCCCAAACCTCTGCTTCTTCTTTTCCCCTAAAACAGCAGAGACTTTTCACTCTGCTGAAATTGCTTCTGCATTTAAACAGTGTTACTTTTAGTAAAATAACATTTGGTCATCTAAGCTATACTTACCTTGACTAAAATCCAACTGAATAAAGTCATTCTGACTACTTCAATCAGCCTCTGAAGTGTCCTTTACGCCTCTATGTACAGCCCTGCATCTTCTATTTGCATTCATGCACAAGCACACTGCCATACACTTATCCAGTCTTCTGTATGGACTATTCTACACTCCTACAACAATGCATCTTCTATTTGCTGTTCTCACAGCAAAGCACATGAGAAAGATATTATCTATGTTTTACAAAGGAAGAAATGAAGTGTAATGTGATTTACTCGCTCAGGGGAAAACAATCTGAGCCTAGATTTCTTTAATCATTTTTGCCACCAGATCATCCTCTCTGAATTCTGATTACTACTGTAAGTTAAAACAACTTACAGACATACAATAGGGGATTCTGCAGCTCAGTATCACTCTGACACACCAGCGCAGGAATTTTGGTGAGGGTGAACTTTCCTTCTGTTCTTGGTCTGTTCTAAGACTGAGAACTAAAGAGAGTGGGGGAAGAGAAAGGGGAAGGGAGAGGTGATAAAGAGATTACAAGCTTCTCTTAACTAGAGATGTTTTTGGAATATGTACTAGTCTAGGCTTCATGTGTTGAGGAGGCAGGTAATGCCAAGCTTTTGATTTGCACCTGAAAAGCATACACAAACATGCTACCCCTTCACTTGGTGATGTGAAGTTGAACTCACTGCAATGCTGGGCATTCAGGATAGAGAAATCAGGAGCAGAGATGCACAAGGCGAGTTTTTTAAACTAAAGAAACCTTTTCTTTT